>LPNX010059600.1:140400-162171 GCA_001517045.1 Pseudotsuga menziesii
TGGGTTGCTTCGGGGTACCAATCCTTACGCCGCTCGTTGTTTCTTGGTTGAGCTTCCACAGTGAAATTTTGCAAAAAAGACGGCCGCGGCCCCCGTGGCCTCTTTTTATAATTTTTTCGACACAGGCACCTCGGTCTAGGTATGTACCTGGACCGAGGTCCATACCTCGACCGAGGTATTTCTTAACCCTCGGTCGCGCTATTAAAACCTCGACCGAGGGTTAAGAAATACCTCGGTCAAGGGATGAAAAAAACCTCGGTTGAGGGCTTGATAAAACCTCGGTCGAGATATTAAGACCTCGGTCGAGGGTTTAACAAGCCCTCGATCGAGGTGCATTTTTCTGTTTTTGCTGAAATGCGCTTGCCAAAAAGTGTTACCCAGGTCCGCGGATTCACCCGTACCTTGATTCGAAGATCTGATTGATAAATTTCAAGCCCAAAAAATTGGCTTAACAATCCCAAATTATTCATAGAGAATCCATGGCTCATTCTGTTGGGCTGTAGGGAAGACCTGGGGTTTATACTTTAACTTCGCACCAACAAAAAGACCCACAGTGTTGGCCCTTTTGGCAACAACCTGCGAACAGGTTGCAGTCTCACCCGAAACAGCTATGGGGTGCCGCAGAATCAGGTTTCTGCAAGGAGAAGAGGGATATTACTGTACCTTTAGCCTTAACAACAAATATTTATACAAAATAGAGCTTCGACATTCACTTAGTTAGCTTAACAGTTTAGATAAATTTAACGTTACTTGCTTAACCCTTAACTGGGAATTCATAGCGAAGTTACTATTTAACAGTTATCTTACTTTAGCACCTACTTATCAAAAGCATAAAAAAATCATAGCACAAAAATAACACAACACAAGATTTAACGTGGTTCACCCCCAGGGTAAGGGCTATGTCCACAGAACTGCTTTTATTCAATTCTTTACAAAACAACAGTTCTGATTTGCGCACTCAGCTGCAGATCCTTCCTTCAAGCCTAACTGTGCACTTAGCTGTAGTTCCTTTCTTACAAACTCTAAGCTGGGCACTTAGCTACAGTTCCTTTCTTACAAAGACCCTCTGCGCACAAAGCTGCAGAGGTCGTCCATGCACACAGCTGAGACTTGACCTTAAAAAAAAAATAGATCTAACTTCTTTGCATCATATGATCCTCGTGTCATTAGATACCCTTGACATCTTTACATGAGTGCCTATTTATACAAGTGCACTCTTACAATATCATGGGCTTACACCCGAAATTTATGGACAATTACAAAAAAGGGGGCTTTGACTCAACCCCGACACTCCTAAGACTATTTTGACGCGCAAATCCGCTTACAAGATTCCACAAAAACCGTGGAGTTACCAAAATTAATGACCATTAAGGTGTGCACCCCAACAGGCCCTTAAGACTCACCAATGTCGCGTCCTGGGACACTCTGCTACTTGTCTGGTGGGAGAATCTTGTTGGCGAAGATAATAAACTGCTTGTTGAGGCCACGCATGATATTTTCGACTGCTTGCTCCTTCTCCACCAACTCCTGCAATGCTACTGCTAATGCTTCGCTGGCCTTTTCCTATGCAAATGCATCATACTCCTTCAGAACTTTGAGCTGGCTGTCCGCAGCAGTACTCAACTCCAGGGCCTCGTTGACAAGGGGATGCATAGAATTTTCTAGCAGTGTCACTTTCATTCTGTATGACTCAATTTCCTGCTGGAGTTCCTTGCTTTGCTTTACCTTGAGCATTTTCTACATAGGAGGCAAAGTCTTCATTTCCACTTTCACTGCATCCAGCTCTATCTGTCGCTGCTTGATGGTTTCTTGCAGCTTTTCTACTTTTGGATTTTCCTGCAGTTTTGTCCAGGTGTCGACGCTTTCATCTAGTATTTTTGCTGCGCTACTTACAAGATCTAAGATCTTTGTTGCTGAGGCTTGAATGTCTCTGCGATGCTGCTCCCTAACCTCTGGTGGGCTCTTTGGAGTGATATTAAGATGAATCTCCACAATCTGAGCCTCATGTTTTGTTTTTATCTTTTCGATCTCGCTGCGAGACTGTTGTGCATAGTATTTCATCATAGAAATTATTTCCTTTGGTTCTTCCTCAGTCTGTATGTCGAATTCAGGAAGACTTCGACACGCCTCATCCAATACTCGCACCAGTGTAGCCTGCTTACGTTCTGCATCCTTCTTCCTTTGCTCTGCTTCATCAAACTGCGCTGCGAGCCTCTCACTCTGCTTCATGGTATTTTCCAACTGCATTTGTGAGTAGTGATCTTGTGCTTGGATCTCCTTCATGATTGCTATTTGACAGAGATGTAGCTCTATCATAGACACCTTAGTGTAATCTATTCCGACTGTCATGGTCATCTCTGAGCGAGACGCTGCATCAGTTAATATGAGGGCTGCACTTGGCACTTGTCCTCTATTATCCCTAGCTGGCCATTTCCTTGCATCTGGCTGCGTGCTTACTAGGGCTCTGCTTGCTGCAGCGGCAGTCGCTGATTTTTCTGCTATCTCCTTTAGCTCTGAGATTTGCTGCGATACGTCGGTGAGCACATCGAGGTGCGTAGCTGCAAACTCTGACCATTTTTTGGTTAATACTTTTGTGGATTTTGTTAGGGCCTGATTAAGCTCTTCCATCATCACAGCAGGCTCTTCGACAATATTTTTGTCCTTGGACGCCTTCGTTTTCTTTCTGGAATGAGGTTTGGTCACTTCTTCTGCCTCTGGAGACTTGCGCTTATCTAGACGGTTAGGGCCTGAGATGGTTTTGACCGATTCTTATTCTTGTTCGTCAGCTCTGCTATCTCCACCCTGGTCACCTTCACTCTGCTGTGACTCACTTTGTTCTGTACTATCCTCTAGTGGGTCTTGCTGCTGCGTCTGACTAGGGCCTGCACCCACATTGGTGACTAGAGGGACTGGAATGTTGGGCTTTGTCTCTATGTCCTTCATCCATTCAGCGAGCCATTACTGAACTACTGCGAGGATTTCTTCCTTGGTCACCATGTATGGCAACTTCCAGCATGCATGTTTCTTATCTGTGCGGGCCTAGATGAAGACATTGTGCATGTCGGCCTTGAAGTTGGACACTCCATCATACTGAGAGAATATCTCATTACTGAGCCGCGGTGTCTTCAGAATCTCATATGAGATACTCATTGAGTAAAAGGTGAACACATAGTTCATCATCTGCTGTAAGGTTTTATCCTGCGACACCCACAGAGATGCGTACGTTGCTGCACCAGGCATGTTCGGTGGCACATCAACAAACTGCAACTCGGTAGGCTCTTTCCATCCTACCAATGCAATAAGCACTATCAACCATGAATAGTGAAAGGGTCTACCTTTCTCCTGCGCATCGCGTACATCTTCTAGGAATTATTTGGAAATGTACTCTGCCCATTTGTAAACATAGACTTCAGTACAGTTCACAGCAATACTGACAATAGGGGCAGACACTTCATGTGGTCTGCACTTTCTCATCAATTTGCAGGCTAAGAGCTTAGCTGCGAAGCAAATGTTTTGGTGTTGAATTGTTGAGGTTTGATACCCTCACTTCCCTTTCGTTAGGTCGAAGCGGTCCTTCATGCTTTGTGCCAGCTTCGTATCTTCGTGTTTTGAAGGAAATTCGATCCCCGAATCAAGCCCTTCCTTTGGTAAGCCTGTTATCCTATGAATGAGCTTGCCATTAATAGGAATTCTTTTGTCTCCTATCCATAGGTTCCCATCATGCACCAATGCCAATAGCTTCTTGAATACCACGGTCACTTGTGTGCTGCGACTGAAGTGGGGGACAATTAGTATCTTCAATAAGCCAGTTTTCTCCAAGCCAACAGCCCACTATTTCACTTCTAGTAATGTCGCTCCAGTCTCCGGATATTTGACGAAGTGCAAGTATGTTCTCGGTGCGAACTGTGGAAACTTCCCATGATCATTTGTATCATGGTCTGCATACTTAAGCCAGTCTATTTTCCCTGTCATGGTTCCGATCAATTGCACACCCTATGGCAGTGAAGGGGTGCATAAAGTGAACTTAGTGTTCCGCCGAGGTGGCTAAACTCCTGGTCGAACAGGCGGAATATATGGTGGAAGCTGGGAGGCAATGTTCTCATCCCCTTTAGGTAGGATCTCTACTGAACCAGACGGATTCATCTTGGGATCCTCCGGTGTTTTCCCTGATTGCTTGTGTCTGTCTTCGTTCCGCTTAGAGCATACTTCTGGTTTAAATTTCTTCCTGGTAGATCATGTCTGCATTGGTTGAGGCAGTGATGGGGGAGTTTCTTGATGGGGTGCAGAGACAGATGGATTGCTCATAAGGTTCTGTAGACCCATCTGTTCAAATTCTCTCAATAGTTCCTAAAGTTTGCGATCAGCTGACATGGACTCACTTGTAAGACTCAAGGAAATGCAAAATTCAATTTTCGCAGGCTTGGATTTCTTCTTATAGAATCCATCTGCCATAACTATGCATTGAAGACACCAAATATGACAGAGATCTTGTTGAAATGGTGTTATATTTCCCAGGATCTCATTATTACGGGAAGTTAATGCAGTTAACGTACCAGCGCTGCCAAATCTGGTTTTTTTCAACGGTTGAATTTTAAGCTCCGACACATCTTTCTTCTTTGGCACAGCCACCAACTTCAGCTTCGGCACAATAGGGACCTTCGACACATCCTTATACCACGACAGAATTTCTTTGACAGCCTCACTGATTCCTGCAGCGAGCATCTTATCTAGCTCCATCCTGACTTTTTCTTTATACTTAGGGTTCAGCCTATAAGGGTGTTGTTTTATAGGTTTCGCATCAGGTTTCAAAGGGATTTTTATCACTCCTATATCACCAAGGATACCTTTAATTTCTGAGAACTTCGTTGGAAATAGGTCCTGATATTCATGGAGAAGTTGGGTCACTTTTCTCACCATTTCTTCATCCCAATAATCTCCAATGGTAGCGCACTTGGGATGTTCTTCTGAGCCGATGTTTACTTGCCTTGTCTTCAAGGGCTGAGTTACTTCAGGTGCTTCAACTGCTGGGCCATGTACTTCGCAGTGCCCTTCTGACTCAGGAATGTTAATGTTACACGGGTCATCATCCTCATCAATTGCGAGGTTATAACATTCTACTGCATTAGCTTCTTATTCCTTCCAATCAAGTTGGTACTCAGCTATTTCTTTATCATTAAACACCTTGGTATGGATCAATCTAATAGCTGCTTCTAAAGCAGGACAAACCTCATTAATAGAAAATGTAAGCACAAAACTATCAACAAGACTATCCCAACTTACTGTACCATGGCGAAGCTCCACCTCCGCATACCAGTTCTTTGCTACAAGTTCCAGAGTGTGCACAAACCTATGTACCCATTCTTCACGAGGTACATGCTTCCATGCTTCATAACATTACTCCAAATGTTCCTGAGGGCTAGTCTTACCATTAAATCTGCTTCGCACCTCCTGAGGTCGATCCCTGAATCTCAAGTGAAGGGATTTTTGACAAGCTTCCCAACTATGAATGTACTTTTTATGACCATCCCACCACCTAGCAACTGTGGCTCTAAATACTGAATCTAGAGTATCCATTTTCTATGAATCTGGTACTTGCTCTAAAAATTGCAAAATAAAATCTTCAGGGTCTGTCAAGCCATCAAAAATAGGTAAGACTCTTGTCTGTGAGCCAAACCATCTGAGAGACTTGGTAATTCTTGCACATCGATGTCCATGTAGTTCATAAAGTCTATTTTTCCAATTCTCTAGGCCCTCATCTGAATCAGTCATGCAAGAACTGTCACACTTCCAATCCATTATACCTTCAGTAGTAGGGTTAACATAATCTTCTTCTTTAGCTGTGATGTTGTAGATATGATCCAAAACATCCTGATCTTCATCTCTAACTAGCTCTATGTACCTTTCTCCTTGAGAAGGGTCCAAGGGTACTATGACTCTCAAGCCTTTTCCTTCAAAAGTCATCTTCCTGCTCTTAAGGTTGATTACTACAAAATTCTCTATTGCCCATTCAATTCCTAGAAAGGCTGGATAGGGGTTGCTATCATCAATTATTTCAATGACTTCAAAATATGCTAAGGTACTGACTCCATCAATGTCTACTGGGACACTAGGGAATCTTCCTAGGGACACAATCTTCTGCTGATTGGCTAATCTCAACTATATGGGGGACCAGTAAAGGGTAGGTTTTCCCATTTGTTCCCATGTCTGCTTAGTTAGGACATTTACTTCTGATACCAAGTCTAAAATGATGTCAGGAATGTCATACTCTTCTATCTGAGCATGCAATCTCATTTCTCTTCCAGTTCTTCTAACTCTATTAACAGTTTTTTCTTTACCAGAGATTCGCTGAGGTTCACAAGAAGCAATAACTTTATGTAACTCATTCAAAGCATTCTGATTCCTTAAGAGCTTCATACAACTCTGAAAAAACGATGACAGTGTACTTACTTTATCTGTCGAAGCTTCTTGAGACTGTGGCTGCTGTTGATGCTGTTGCGCAGGTGCTACTGATGTGCTCGGATCAGTAAAGTCTTTTTTGGCTTCCATAAATGTTTCTTTTTCTCTTCCCACATCGAAGGTTGGGACTTTCTCTGGGGTCTTACAAACCCAAGCCTCGTCATGCTGTTTTTCCTTAGCCTGCACTTGCATCGTAGCTCCACTCCTTGTAACAACGTTAATGGTTGGGACAGATCTTTGCTCCACAAAAATCATCTGAATGTTCTGATTAGGAGGGGCATTTCTTTCTTGTATCTTGGCTATCAATTGCGGGCATTGCTCAATCACATGATCTACCGCTCTGTAATATCGACATGTCGTAGTTGGGTTCCGACAGTATCTACCTACATGTCCTGCCTGATTACAGTTATAGCAAACAACCTGGCCTCGACCTCTTCCTAGCATACCACCATGACCACGACCTCGGAAACTACCTCGACCACCGCAATAACCATATCCATCATTTCCTTGTGCATCGTTTTGTACCCTATAAGCATCATAGGTTCACTCTCTCATAAGGTCAAATCTTCGACACTCATCTTCGTTGTGTCCTACAGACTTACAGAACTTGCAATATGGATTCTTAGGTACTTGCACATATGTTTGTAGCAGATAGCAATCTTCAGGTCAATGCTGACCAGTTGTTCTACAGATCTCACAATAGAGAACATTAGGGTTAAACGGGTTTTGCGCACCAGTATTTAGGTAATTTCTTAATGCAGGACATTGTTCCTTGTCATGACCTTCTGTCCTACATCATGTACACCAAACCTCTTTGCGAATAGATTTCTCCTTCTTCATGTTGTGAAGCTCCAAAGCCATTTCTACTAACCGTGCTTGTATTTGGGCTATGCCAGCAGGAGCTATCTCCAGTTTCATGGCAATCTCCAAATCCTCTTGCTGATCAGCAACCTTCTGTTGCATGAGTGGAGTTTTGATATGAGGTAATAGGGCTGCAATGAACCATTCTTTATGCTGCGCTGGTCCAATAGTGAAACTAACTTGATCTTGCAGAACTTTGAACCTCTGATCAAAGTCCCAAACTGATTCACCTCGCCTCTGCTGAATTTCTTTTAACTCCGTTATACACTGTGACTCTGATTTAGGCTTCTTGAACTCTTTTATCATTGCTACTTTAATATCATCCAAGGCATGGTTCTGAGTAGTGGAAAACTTCATAAACCAGGTCAAAGCCCAGTCTCTGAAAGAAGTAACCAGCTACGCTCTTCTTATATCTTGATCCATAATTTTCTTTGCAGTCCACACAGCTTCGCATAAGAACCAAAACTATTCTGGATCCTCTGATCTAGTTCCTTTGAATACTGGTAGTTTGATGTCATCATTCATATGGGCCATTTTAGATCTAGGGGGGGAGGGAGGGGGACTGGTAGTAGGTGGGGGGGAACTTACTGGGGTAGACTGACCTGCGACAGGAATACTCGGGCTAGGGTTACTTTCAGACTGCGATGGTTTCTCAGGGATAATAGATCTTCGCTGCGGGGTTGTAGGAGGGTTTCTAACAAAAGAGGTTTCTTCAGACTTAGAGTATTATTTGGTATTCTAACCTAGGGTATAGGATCCAAAATTTCTCTTGTATATTTTACTGCTTCGCAGCAAACCACTTTGCTCGTCGAAGTCACTTTCACTTCCAAACATAGGTTAGTGGCAACAACTCTAGCAATCAGATTCTATAAGCAATATACCTTTTTCAGCCAAGAGCATTTTAATTTTCAAACTAAATGAATTCAAGTACTTACCCCTTGGTCCTTTGAAAAACTGTCTTTCAACTTCGCTAAAAAAGGTACTTGTGTCAATGGCAAACTCCATCACAAATGCTTTAAGGGTTCGCATTGTCTAGAAATCAATAGCTCGTGATATTACGTTGTTCACTCTTTTCAATATGTTAATTCTTACGGGGGTCCAATCAGGAAACTGATCTTCCTTGAAGTTGGTCTTTCTTTCTATCAACCTGGATAACCACTGGTGCAATTCTATGTGGATACTACCAAAGAAACTTTCATGAATATCAGTAAAAATGTACCTTTGCAAAAATTCGTCTGAGCTGTGACGAGGGTCCTTATTTTCTTGCTTAGCAAATTTCAGATAAGTCTCTTCAATCCAATCACCAATTTCTTTTACTGAGGGCCTCCAAAACATATCCCTTCAGGTACGACGTAGATCCCTCTTAAAGCAGATACTGAGTTCAACCGGCAACAGAACCAATTTGTTGGGCTATAGCGCAGACCCGGGGTTTATACTTTAACTTCGCACCAACAAAAAGACCCACAGTGTTGGCCCTTTCGGCAACAACCTACGAACAGGTTGTAGTCTCACCCGAAACAGCTATGGGGTGCCACAGAATCAGGTTTCTGCAAGCAGAAGAGGGATATTACTGTACCTTAAGCCTTAACAACAAATATTTATACAAAACAAAGCTTCGGCATTCACTTAGTTAGCTTCATAGTTTATATAAATAACGTTACTTGCTTAACCCTTAACTGGGAATTCACAGCGAAGTTACTATTTAACAGTTATCTTACTTTAGCATTCACCTACTTATCAAAAGCATAAAAACATCACAGCACAAAAATAACATAACACAATATTTAATGTGGTTCACCCCCAGGGTAGGGGCTACATCCACAGAACTACTTTTATTCAATTCTTTACAAAACAACAGTTCTGATCTGTGCACTCAGCTGCAAATCCTTCCTTCAAGCTTAACTATGCACTTAGCTACAGTTCCTTTCTTACAAACTCTAAGCTCCACACTTAGCTGCAGTTCCTTTCTTACAAAAACCCTCTACGCACACAGCTGCAGAGGTTGTCCACGCACACAGCTAGGACTTGACCTTAAAAACCAAAGTAGATCTAACTTCTTCGCATCATATGATCCTCGTGTCATTAGATACCCTTGACATCTTTACATGAGTGCCTATTTATACAAGTGCACTCTTACAAAATCATGGGCTTACACCCGAAATTTATGGACAATTACAAAAAAGAGGGCTTTGACTCAACCCCGACACGTCTAAGACTATTTTGACGAGCAACTCCGCTTACAAGCTTCCACAAAAACCGCGGAGTTACCAAAATTAATGACCATTAAGGTGCACGCCCCAACACATTTCACTCTTCAAAGATGCAATTTCTTTCCTAGAACTTATGTGATCAAAAGGTCATCCACATACAATACAATAATGATTAAAGAAACATGAATCAGTTTCAAATAGACATTTGGATCATACTTGCATCTATAGTAGTTCAGTGATAGCAAGTGTTATAGCCTTTTTTTGTTTTCTATTTTTGAACCATTTGCTTGTCTTAAAAATATGTTTTTCTTATTGTTTTAAAGTTTTGACCTTGGTATCCTTTAAAATATTTTGATTTTAGCCTTATGAGTATAGTTGATTCAACAAGTTTTCTTTTTAATTTTTGCTTGACTTAATTAATTTCATGGTTTTTATGGGCTTATAGGATGCATATATTTCTAAAAGGTTCTAAATAAATATCATAAGACCTTACTAAATGTTATTTACCAAAAAACAACACTTTGTTTGGAGTTTTGGTTAAAAAATCATAAAACAGGGATTCTTGTAGCACTAGCCAGAAAAATTTACACTAGCGCACTACAAGAAAGTCGTGAATGCCAAAATCGTTATTTGTCAGTCCGATTTTTTTGGGGGTTTTGTCCCTGAGGTGTTAACCACATCAATTATCACATTTGATACGTGTTTTTCCAAGTTTATCATTGAAACAAGTGTATGGTCATCTTATGAGGGAGATCGTGGTAGTTGGATGCAAATGCATGGCAAATGATGACAGTGAGTGGAACGATGAATTTTTTTTGGGAATAGGTTCCCAAGCTAAAGAGTACGAAGGTATTGAATGATATGGTGGAGACAAATTGTTGAGAAATCAAAGTATTGACAGTTGAGGGAAGAATTAGGGTTTCCCAGTAGTGACAATTCGAAGCGATTTGGAAGGTTGAAGACAGCTGGAATGTGCAATTCGACACCTAACCTTTCAAGGGATCGATTTTCAGCTCCTGTATTAAGTTTTGGATGAGGTTTTTAGTTTCCCAAGGTTCATCATGTCAAAGACTTTACCATCTCGGTCCAAGAAATTTCCGTAGGAGGGTTTATGGCATGCTTAGATTGCTCTCTTTTAGATGTTACGAGTTATTTGTTTCAGACAGAAGCTTGCTGTATGTACATAATCAAAAGGATTTTTGAGCTAAAGCGAAGAGAGACAAGGAGTTCTGCATGCAATAGCAAGGTTGGGAAACGCATGTCACTTGGTTCATTTTTCAAAAACCAAGCAATGAAAATGTGCCAGACTCACATGGTAGCAAATTCAGTGTATGGTCGATGAATTTATTGTGGAGCTTGTCCTGTTAAGATAGTAAGAAATTTGAAGTAGATATTTTAGATTTTAGGCCCACTAAGTTCGGGGTCCAACTGTAACGTCCGACTTATTAGATATTCATGTTCTCACCGTGATTGAGAGGTCCATGTTGACCAAATATGAAATTTTGATCATCACATTATAACTTTCTACAATTTCACTCACATCAATCCCAATACTTGGAGTACTCTCCAGATTCCAAATAACCCTTCATGAATGGTTCCATCAAGTCACTTGAAAGAAAGAGGGTTCAATTATAAAAGCTCATTACTCCACCTCTGCATGCTTTGAAGAGAGAATAGGTTGTATCTGTATGGGTGTTGGTTCATTTTGGATAATATGTTGGTACTAAAAGAGGGGATAGTGCCACCATTGATGGATACAAATGCATTGGCAGTAGAGGCATGGCCACCCTTGATATCTAGATTGAAAGAAAGCAAAGAACCGGAATTTGATGATTCAATGGAGACAACGCTGGTTGTACACAGAAGTGAAAATGGGAGTATTATATGTTTATATGAATCTACAAGTAAGACAGCAAGCTCAAGTCATGATACAATGGAAAGTACCTTCGTTGCATTGCCAGTAAGTAGTGAAGCTCAGGCTAAGGCCTATGAAGATAAAAAGATGGCTGTAACTCTTTTGAACACTTGAATGAAATTGCCTTTGATTGGGAGCATCAGATTCAGTCTGTTACAAATGAATTGGAAAATATGCCAAGTGTTGTGCAGTTTGAAGAGGACACCAACTCTATCATGTCCGCTCATGTCACAGAGTTGGCAGTGGAGACAAAAGATGAAATAGACACTACAGCACCATTTGAATCTGTAAAGAAGGATATGAATATGTTTGGAGGAAAAGCTGACTAGAAAGCCCAGAGAATTTTGACCATGGAGAGATGCCAATGTGTAGCAGCTGAGCTTCAAAAGACAGAGGAAGAGCTTACAGAACTGAAAAGAATTCTAATTGTGAGAGAATATGAAAAATCATAGGTTACATAGGAGATGAAAAAAATAATGTGTCTCATAAAGGAAAGACCTTGATCAGAAAACTAAGATAGAAAACAAAGGATAAAAATGAAGACAGTGTCCAATTAAAGGAAGTTGCAAAGCCTGCAAAAGAAGATTATGAATCTAAACAACATATTAATGACCTTGAGAGCAAAGATTTGCAATCTGATAATAAGGAGACCGAGCTTGTTCAAGATGATGCACCAGCAGAGACATTTGCTGCTGAAAAGATTGTACCTACAGAAGAAATTTCATATGAAAAAGAGGATATTGAAATGCAAAGATTATTGAGAATTTTGCTCTGTTTTTCCTGTTTTGGGTTATTGAAATTGAATGCATACCACGAGTGTATGGAGATGAATTTTAGAAAAAAAAAGAGGTTTTTGTTCATAAGATACCCATTCAAAAAAACCTCTCTCAGTTTTGCAACAACTGTCAAGGTTTGAAAGATTCAATTTAATCTTTACAGCCTATTTTTCAAGGTTTTAAAAATATTTAATATTTTCCTGTTTTAGTGTTCATCTTGCGGGGAATATTTTGATTGATTGGAGATGAATTTTTACAAAAAAAAGAGACATTTTTTCCATCACGGACCCATTCACAAAAACCTCTCTCAGTTTTTACACAGGTGTCACGGATTGAGAGATATGGAGGCTTCTTTGACACCTATTTTTCAGAAATTCGCCATATTTACCAGGAATCCGATTTTGCTATTTTTAGTCAATTAGTTGAAAGTTAGTTAATGTAACTTCTGGGTAGTTTCAATTTAGACCTAATGAAGGGAATATAGAACTACTTCTTTGTAATTATAAAAGATGGACAAGGGTACAGGAAAAGGGTTCGACTTTTGGCTGGCTTGACGAGGTCTCCTGACTTATTGATAAGCTAAGTACTTGAATCTCATGTGTATTTGAGGAACTGATTATAAAATATATGCTCCATTTTACCCTTCAGTCTATTCTTTGGCTTCATTTATAGCTTGTTTAGCTACACAATTGGTAATTTCATTGCTGGTTTATAGTTTTTATGCTTGTAGTGCTTGCCATTTTGTGAATGAACTTCAATGTTATTTTCTGTTGGATACATGGTTATTATGTTATGCATCTCAGTTTTTCTTTACTTGTAATTTAGTTCCTATTTGGGTTATGAATGTATTCCCTCCTGTCACCAAAATTCACCACCAGAAAACCTTTTAAAAACCCTAAAAACCTAGTTTGTTTGATTGAAATATTTGAGATTATGTTGGCTTGTTTTCTCGTAGTCTGGAAACAATTTCTGGCATAAACATCTTTGGCGCTGTTGCCGGGGAACAAAGTTGAAAATATATTTTTCCCTAGGATACTTATCATTTCACTGGTCTTAAGAGGTGAACTTAAACCAGCAAATCTTAAAGACTACTTTTCACCAGTTTGTCATAGTGGCTACTAAAGGAATTGGAACTAGAAACAGACCTATTTCACCATTGAAATTGGGTGTTACAGACCCTAAACAGATACTGAAAATAGCTAGAAGAATTAGAAGGTTTCAGTCATCCCTAGATTTATGCATCCCTAATTAATTTGAATTATTGTCACCCCTTCCTCTTTTTGAGTAGAAAAAAAAAATCTATCTTGACAAATTGATTGGCGACTCCACTATTTCAAGATGCAGAGGCTGATGTCCATGGAAGATATTCTGGCTTGAAGGTTTGCACCTTTCAATTTTTCTGATATTCTAGGTTTTCCAAATTTAGTACCTACTATGGATGTTTGGGGAGATTGTCTTCCACGGTTTAGAGAAAGCAAAGAGGATAATCCTTCAGATCACCTCATTAGATTTCATCAATGTATGGTCCAGTTAAATATACAGCATGAAGATGTGCTCATGAAGATGTTCATGTATTCACTCGAGCAAGATGCACGAGATTGGTATTTTTCTCTTCCTGCTGCTAGCATTTCCTCACTGAAAGAATTCCACACATGTTTTCGAAAACATTGTAAGTATGTGTTCTCAGCTGAATTCTTTTTTAAAGATTGTTGTGAGCAGACTGATTTTTATAATACAATTTCCGATTCAAAAAATCTTGATGATAAGTATAGTCAAGGATTGAAAACATATCATGAATAAGTTGTAGTTTTAGAATTTGTTGAAAATGAAGAGATAACATTTTCAGATATTGTTGTTAAGGATGAATTTCATGATCATTACGATAATCAAGTTGTTGTTTTAGGTCAGGTTGAAGATTATTCAAGTAATGAGATCAACAGAGATAGTTTGGAATATTCTCATAATGATTTCAACAGTCTTAATAATCATTTGAATGCTAATCCTTTTGAAGATCAATCTCTTGTTCAACAAACTGTTGGAAATCATTGTTGTGTTAAAGATCGGCTTTGTATTGAAGAAAAATATGAACCTTTAGTATCATCATTCGAAATTTCTCAGAATGCTCCTTATTATGATGAAGAGATTAGGGTTCCAAGACAAGAATTCTGTGATGAATTAGATTCTATTCCTTTTTGTTTTGATACTAAAATTGATGAAGGCCAGGCTGTTCGCATTTTTTCAGAGGTTGCTTATATCCATGGTTATGATAAGTCTGTTGTTCAAAATCATTATGAAGATGCTCTAATTTTTAATAAATATGATGATGAAATTGAAAACAAAGACCCAGAAATGTGTGATGTGTGTGATATGTCACAATCTGACTAGTATATTCAGGAATGCATTCTGTCTATTATCCTTGAACAACCAAAGCCAATGCATGATAGTTATCCATTTGAAGACAGTGTGGAAAAGGAGGTTCAGATTGTTGACATTATTAATGATACTATCCAAAAAATTCCGGAGAAAATTCAGGCTGATCCTGACGTCTTTTTTCGCCAATGCATGCTTGATATTCATGGAACAAAATATTCTTGTGGACATCCTATCTTTTTCATAGAACAGGAAGATGTAACTTTCGGAAATTTTTATGATCTAGTGGCAGATTATTTAGAGTCAATACTAAGTTATAAATCTGTTAGTTTAGATACACCGTTTAATGAAAGTGAGTATAATTTGTTAGATCTTTGCTCTTCATGTTTTCCAATATTTTTGATTATATATATATTCGGAATTGGAAACAAGTTTTGGTGGGTTGATGAAATTTTTTCCTGGTTACATTGGAAATGAGATTACAATTTGATTCAGTAAATGGAAGGTTCCTCAAAGAAAGAGATTTGATTTTATTTGTATATATCAATGTGTGAAAGATTGAATAAAGACTCCATATCCCAATGGATGTTTTGCAGAAAAGCAAGTAGTTTTGGTTACAGAAAGCACTAGTCTACAGGTTCTTGAAGCCTCACTGGGAGGACTTCATCCCGCAGTAGGAGCCAGATGTTATAGCATGTTTTTGTTTTTTATTTTTGAACCATTTGCTTGTCTTAAAAATATGTTTTTTCTTATTGTTTTAAATTTTTGACCTTGGTATCCTTTAAAATATTTTGATTTTAGCCTTATGAGTATAGTTGATTCAACAAGTTTTCTTTTTAATTTTTTCTTGACTTAATTAATTTCATGGTTTTTATGGGCTTATAGGATGCATATATTTCTAAAAGGTTCTAAATAAATATCATAAGACCTTACTAAAAGTTATTTACCAAAAAATAGCACTTTGTTTGCATTTTTGGTTAAAAAAATCATAAAATAGGGATTCCTGTAGCGTAGAGGGATTCCTGTAGTGCTAGCCAAAAAATGTTACACTAGCGCGCTACAAGAAAGTCGTGAATTCCAAAATCGTTATTTTTTAGTCCGATTTTTTGGGGGGTTTTGTCCCTGAGGTGTTAGCCACATCAATTATCACATTTGATACGTGTTTTGCCAAATTTATTATAGAAACAGGTGTATGGTCATCTTATCAGGGAGATCGTGGAAGTTGGATGCAAATGCATGGCAAATGATGACAGTGAGTGGAACGAGGCAAAATTTTTGGGAATAGATTCCCAAGATAAAGAGTACAAAGGTATTGAATGCTATGGTGGAGACAAATTGTTGAGAAATCGGAGTATTGACAGTTGAGGGAAGAATTAGGGCTTCCCAATAGTGACAGTTCGAAGCGATCTGGAGGGTTGAAGACAGCTAGAACGTGAAATTCGACACCTAACCTTTCAAGGGATCGATTTTCAGCTCTTGTATTAAGCTTTGGATGAGTTTTTTAGTTGCCCAAGGTTCATCATATCAGAGACTTTACCATCTCGGTCCAAGAAATTGCCGTAGGAGGGTTTATGGCATGCTCAGACTGCTCTCTTTTAGATGTTACGAGTTATTTGTTTCAGACAGAAGCTTGCTGTATGTATAGAATCACAACGATTTTTGAGCTGAAGCAAAGAGAGACAAGGAGTTCTGCATGCAATAGAAAGCTTGGGAAATGCATGTCACCTGGTTCATTTTTCAAAATCCAAGCAGTGAAAATGTGCTAGACACACATGGCAATGAATTCAGTGTATGGTCGATGAATTTATTGTGGCGCTTGTCCTGTCAAGATAGTAAGCAATTTGAAGTAGATATTTTAGATTTCAGGCCCACTAAGTTCAGGATCCAACTATAACATCCGACATATTAGATATTCATGTTCTCACCGTGATTGAGAGGTCTATACTGACCAAATATGAAATTTTGATCATCACATTGTAACTTTCTACAATTTCACTCACATCAATCCCAATACTTGGAGTACTCTCCAGAGTCCAAATAACCCTTCATGAACGGTTCCATAAAGTCACTTGAAAGAATAAGGGTTCAATTATAAAAGCTCATTACTCCACCTTTGCATGCTTTGAAGAGAGAATAGGTTGTATCTGTATGGGTGTTGGTTCATTTTGGATAATATGTTGGTACTAAAAGAGGGGATAGTGCCACCATTGACGGAAAAAAATGCATTGGTAGTAGAGGCATGGCCACCCTTGACATCTAGATTGAAAGAAAGCAAAGAACCGAAATTTGATGATTCAATGGAGACAACGCTGGTTGTACACAGAAGTAAAAATGGGAGTATTATATGTTTATATGAATCTACAAGTAAGATAGCAAGCTCAAGTCGTGATACAATGGAAAGTACCTTCGCTGCACTGCCAGGAAGTAGTGAAGCTCAAGCTGAGGCCTATGAAGATAAAAAAGATGGCTGTAACTCTTTTGAATACTTGAATGAAATTTCCTTTGATTGGGAGCATCAGATTCAGTCTGTTACAAATGAATTGGAAAATATGCCAAGTGTTGTGCAGTTTGAAGAGGACACCAACTCTATCCTATCCGCTCATGTAACAGAGTTGGAAGTGGAGACAAAAGCTGAAATAGAAACTGTAGCACCATTTGAATCTGTAAAGCAGGCTATGAATATGTTTGGAGGAAAAGCTGACTAGAAAGCCCAGAGAATTTTGACCTTGGAGAGACGCCAGTGTGTAGCAGTTGAGCTTCAAAAGATAGAGGAAGAGCTTACAGAACTGAAAAGACTTCTGATTCTGAGCGAATATGAAAAATCACAGGTTACACAGGAGATGAACAAAATAATGTGTCTCATAAAGGATAGACCTTGATCAGAAAACTAAGACAGAAAACAAAGGTTAAAAATGAAGATAGTGTCCAATTAAAGGAAGTTGCAGAGCCTGCAAAAGAAGATTGTGAATCTAAACAACATATTAATGACCTTGAGAGAAAAAATTTGCAGTCTGATAATAAGGAGACTGAGCCTGTTTAGGATGATGCACCAGCAGAGACATTTGTTGCTGAAAATATTGTACCTGCAGAAGAAATTTTAGATGAAAAAGAGGATATTGAAATGCAAAGATTATTGAGAATTCTGCTCTGTTTTTCTTGTTTTGGGTTATTGAAATTGAATGCATACCACGAGCTGATGGAGATGAATTTTAGAAAGAAAAAAAGAGGTTTTTTTTCACAAGATACCCATTCACAAAAACCGCTCTCAGGTTTGCAACAGCTATGAAGGTTTGAAAGATTTAGTTTAATCTTTACAGCCTATTTTTCAGGGTTTTAAAAATATTTAATATTTTCCTGTTTTAGTGTTCATCTTGCAGGGAATATTCTGATTTATTAGAGATAATTTTTACAAACTAAGAGAGGTTTTTGTGCATCATGGACCCATTCACAAAAACCTCTCTCAAGTTTTACACAGGTGTCACGGATTGAGATATATGGAGACTTTTGTGACACCTATTTTTCAGAAATTCGCCATATTTACCAGGAATCCGATTTTGCTATTTTTAGTCAATTAGTTGAAAGTTAGTTAATGTAACTACTGGGTAGTTTCAATTTTGACCTAATGAAGGGAATATAGAACTACTTCTTTGTAATAATTAAATATGGAAAAGGGTACAAAAAAAGGGTTCGACTTTTGTCTAGCTTGAGGAGGTCTCCTGACTTATTGATAAGCTAAGTACTTGACTCTCATGTGTATTTGAGGAACTGATTATGAAATATATGCTCCATTTTACCCTTCAGTATGTTCTTTGGCTTCGTTTATAGCTTGTTTAGCTACACAATTGGTAATTTCATTGCTGGTTTATAGTTTTTATGCTTGTAGTGCTTGCCATTTTTGGAATGAAGTTGGATACATGGTTATTATGTTATGCATCTCAGTTTTTCTTTACTTGTGATTTAGTTCCTATTTGGGTTATGAATGTATTCCCTACTGTCACCAAACTTTACCACCAGAAAACCTTTTAAAAACCCTAAAAACTTAGTTTGTTTGATTGAAATATTTGAGATTATGTTGGCTTGTATTCTTGTAGTCTGGAAACAATTTCTGGCATAAACAACAAGAATCCATCAATCTTGGCATACCAAGCTCTAGGAGCTTGTCTTAGCCCATTTCATGATTTGTTCAACTTGTACACAAGTGATGGATTAGTCAAAAAAAATTCTAGATACTGCATATATATTTATTCTTTCATATCACCATGTAGAAAGGAACTTTTCACATCCATGTGATGAGCCTCCCATTGCTTGGAAGCTGCAATGGCCAAAACTGCTCTGATGGGGTCCATCTTTGGAAATGGTGCAAAGGTCTCATTGTAGTCAATGAATTTCACTTGGGAGAATCTATTGGACACTAACATTTCCTTATACTTTATAGGAAAGAAATTAACATAAAAATTATTTTTTAACACCCACTTACACTTGACTAGCTTTCTCCCTGGGGGAGAATGACTAGTTCCCATGTGTCATTCTTTTGGAGCGAACGAAATTCCTCCAATTCATGGTTTTTTTTCCATATTGGGTCTTCATATGATTCTTTATATTTATATGGATCATATTCAATCATTATAAAACAATTATCAACAAAGAAAGGTCCTTGACAGAAAGGGCACTCTTGAATTGAGATCGAGTCCTCCTAGAATCACTAGGATTTCAAGTCAGTTCCCCATTTTCTTGAATGGTATTTTATTCCCACTTGGTATTGTGGGTTTGTAGGATATGCAGTTAAATCATCATTATAAGACATATCATAATCATAAAGTTCATTATTCTCTTCACTTACAATCAAACGTGGAGGTGGTGAAGAGGACTCTCTGATTTCTGCTGCTAGTATAGGCTCTTCTTCAAACTGAACACTCCTTTCAATGAATAATTTTTTAGTGATCATGTTCATCATATTATACCCTTTTTAATCTTTATAATACCCAACAAATATGCACTCTTGAATTTGGGGTTCCAAATCCCTCCTTTTATCTAATGGAATTCTAGCCCATGCCCTTGAGCTAAAATTCTTGAAATGAGACACATCAGGATTTTGTCCACTCCAAGATTCAAAAGGAGTAACTACATAATTTTTTTTGTGAGGAACCCTATTCTATATGTAGGATTCATAGTTTATACGTTCATCCTAAAAATTTGGTGGTAGAGTCTTAAACTCCATCATACAAGTAGCCATCTCCTTGAGGCTTCTATTCTTCCTCTTAGCAACACCATTTTGTTGAGGTGTGTAAAGAATAGAGTGCTATATATGGATACCTGCATATTCACAATATTTAATGAACTCAAACTTGACATATTCACCACCATTATCAGATATCAGGATCTTGATTTTCCTCCCAGGTTGGTTCCCAACCAAGGCTTTGAAAACCTTGAAGAGGTCAAAATCTTCTGACTTGAGTTTAAGGAAGTAAACCCAACAGTACATAGAAAAGTCATGTACGAATGTTAATACATACTTGGATTGACTCATCTAAATATGAGGGAAGGGACCAGTAATGTCATTGTGTATGAGCTTAAGAGGTGTTGAGGTTCACTCATGACTTACTCTCTCATACTTATGCTCTGGATGTTATCCTAGAATGCAACCCTGACAAACTCCTTGGAAAAATTTATATTTGGAAATCCTGAAACCATGTAATTTTAACACAAATATGAAATATATTTATAGTTTAAATGACCAAACTTCTCATTCCAAATTTTTCTTGCTTCATTGGCATGGGTGAGAAGAGCAGAGGGGTTAGAGAAAGGCATAAGTGTGAGAACCTATATACTTTTTAACTATGATTAGCAAAGCCTTTAGCAATGACCCTACCATTCGCAATATCATACATTTCAGCTTCATTGGGATAGAAAACAACATTCTTATGAGACCAAGTGTGGGTCATTGTTTGAATAATTAAAACCCATCACAAGACTTGGGATAAAATAATTAATCTTTTTTTTTTTTATTAATTCCAAGGTCCTACACTAGCTAGTTTGCATCCAACCCCATTTTTGAGGTCAAATTTGTAAAAAACACCTCATGGAGTGAGTTAAAAATATCATGTATAACATTATTCCAACCTAGAGATTTCCAAGAATTGAAATTGTGCCTTACTGCTTTTTCCAGTCTTTCTAGCTTTTCTACAGTTTTAACGCAAAAGATAAAGCTAGTTTTAAGCTAGTCTTCTTTGTTTTTTGCACCAACTCACCTTCCTTATTTTCCTCATATAAAAGAATGATAAATTCAAATTTCCATCACTTATTAGTTGTACATACTCATTCAGCAAATTCGTGAGCATCTTCATTGATTTAGAAGTGCTTTATGCACCTATGGGGGATTTTGAATAATTTAGTAACCCTTCGTTTGTACTAATTCAAAAGCATCGTAATGCTTTCGAATCCTTGGAGTATCTATTGTTTGATAAACCTAAATATATTTAATGATTATTGGTGTTTTTATAGCCTAAAATGACACATTCTCTTCCTGTGACCACTTTCCCATGTTTTCGTCGCATGTCGACACTTCCATGATGACACTTCATGAAAGTCACTAAAAAAACACCTAGATTGGAGGATAAATATCACAACTTATGAAACTCATTCTGACCTCTTCTGTGGACCATAGGAAAGGTATTTGAGTAAGGAACAACCTCGTATAAGACTCCAAAGCTTGAAAATTCCCAGAAGCACCCTAAAAATGAGTATTTTTTAACTAACCACGACTTTGCTTAAGAAAACCCGCGACTTTAACCTTTGTATTCATGAATTTTATTCATAGAACCCATGGTTACCTCATGTAGTGGTAAAAAAATAATAAAAATAAGAAAATACTTGAATTAGGGATGGTTTGGAAGGTTTTGGAACTGACTTGGCAATTGTAACTGACCCCTATTCGACTGTATATCTTCATAAATGTATAAACACTACAACAAATTTGAATTTTAGAGGCAGTTGTATTATGCCTCCAAAATTCACTTTTGGGGGCAATTTTGGCTTTGGAGGTGGTGTTTACAAAACCGCCCCTAATAGCATCGACGCTAACTTTTTTTTACTTTTAGGGGTGGTTCTAGAAGGAATCGAAACCGCACCTAAAAGTGAATTTTGGGGGCATTTCTAACTGCCCCCCCCCCAAAAAATTGACTTT
>LPNX010059600.1:162283-324484 GCA_001517045.1 Pseudotsuga menziesii
AAAAGTTATTATTAAAAACCTTTGGGGGCGATTACAAACCCCCTTGTAGGTATCTACATGGTCATTTTCAAACCCCCCTCGTAGGTATCTATGGGGAAGGTTCAAGCCCCCATAAAAGTATTTATTACAAAACTTTGGGGTGGTTATAAACCCCCCTTGTAGGTACCTATGGAGGCGAGTCGAACCCCCCCCTAAAAATCTTTACAAACCTTTAGGGGCAATTATAAATCCCCCTCGTAGGTACCTACAAGGGTGGTTCAAAACCCCCCTCGTAGGTACCTATGGGGGTGGCTCAACCCCCCGTCACCCCCCGTTAAAAGTATTTATTACAAAACTTTGGGGGAAGTTATAAACCCCCCTCGTAGGTACCTACGATGATGATTCAACCCCCTGCTAAAAATATTTACAAATCTTTGGGGGTAGTTATAAACCCCCCTCGTAGGCACCTACGGAGGTGGTTTGAAACCTCCCCCTAAAAATATTTACAAACGTTTTGGGGAGGTTATAAATCCCCCTCATAGGTGCTTATGAACACGGTTAGAAATCCCTCCTAAAACTCTTTACAAACTTTTCGGGGCGTTATGAACCCCCCTCATATAAACTTACAAAGGGGGGTTTGAACCCCGCTCGTTCTAACATACAAGGTTAGTTTTGAACCCCCTCGTAGTGACATATGAAGATAGTTTAGAACCCCCCTCATAGCCATAATAAATCATAATAAAATATATTTTATTTAAAATATCAATATTGAAATATCATTAGGGCACGAAGGAACTAAACCTTCAACCTCCTTCTTGTAAATTTAGTTCTCTTCGATTGATCTAGAAACCTTTAAGAATTGGGGAAATGGGCAATATTTACACCAAGATTGCATCATTTGTAATTCTAAGAAATGATAATAATCCCAGCATTATTTTTGACTCGAGAGACCTAACAAATTAATATGAATGGATCTGGCCTTATTTTTATATATGCTAACCACTTCAAACCATATGCTAACCACCTCAAATCGTATGGCTTTGACCTTCTTTAAATATATGCTAACCACTTCAAATCCTATGATGTAATCAAGATAATGTAGATGTATGCTAGTAAATTAACATTTAGAATCTAAAACATATAATTATGCATCCAATTGGCCTCAAGCTGGAATTTAAAAAGAATAATATTATGCCACTAAGGAAGACACTCAGTTTGCTTGATTATGATCATTTCAGTGTACGACACACAAAGTAACAACAAATAAATGCATTTTGAGGCTCTGTAGATTTGAATCTTAGGCTGTTTTATGACAAAATGTTGTATAGAATTTTACGTTTTGTGTAGTAGGATTAAGATGGGAAGAATAGGCACCAATTTTCTCCTTGTGTCTTAGGAGGTCCACACCAGCTGCTCACAAATTATCAATCGTCAGAATCAATTTGCATACAATTCCACTCATAGCAGTCTGGATCTATCTGCTTACAATGTTTAAGGCTCATTTGATTTGATAATGAGATTTCTACTCTATTTTTTCCAAAATGGAAATTTAAAATATAAAATAAAACAACAAAACAAATTGGAGGGGCGCCATCTTGTTTTTCCCTTTTAAGCCATTGGTTAATTGGACCAAAAAAGAGAAGATGGCATTCGTCTTTTGCCACAATCTCAGAGATCTGTTTTATAAAACCTCTTATATGAATTTTGCTAGCAAACCAATAGGGTTTATTGATCAAGTGGCACATATTTAAATATTTCATATAATACTAGTATTGGGTTTGTGGAAATTGAACCCAGGTGATAGATCAATTGCACTCACAAAATTACTAATCAAACATGCAAATTTACACACAAAGGAGACTGAAATTGGAGCATAACACTAATCTGTATTGAATAAGTGTACAATAGCCAACCTTGTGAATTCATAGGCTGTTGCAATAAATAATTACATGAGATATTTGAATGCATAATGATTCCATTCGAAATAGTCAAAAGAAGGCTTACTAAATCTAGTCAAATCCCCATAGGTGCATAAAGTAGTTTCCAAATCTTCCTAGGAGCTCACGAATTGGAAAAGTCAAGTAGGAAAGATAATACGTGATGGAAAGACAACTCATACATGCTTTTATTAGGATAAAATAATGGAGGATGATGAGGGAAAAAAACAAGTTAACTGCACCTAGTCTTACTTTCCCTTTTGCCATAAAACCCAGTAAAGCAGGCAATAAAGCAGAAAAAGCAGACATGCGCTAAGGAGGATCTGGAATAAAGAAGATATGCTAAATATGGATTCTATGAGGTTTCCCAAGCACTCCATGACTCAATTTTAGCAAGTTTGACTTCTAGGACATGTGGAAGACAACTTTCATGGAGTGGAATACTGGAAATTAGACAAATAAGACAAAAATGGATTAATTAATGTCTAACGTAGCTAACTATGGCTTGATTATTCTAACACCCCCCCTTAATCCTAACTTATGAGTAAATATCAGAAAACTATAGGGCCTAGAAACAAGGCTTAGTCACCCTTTACATACTACATGTCCATTTAACCAAGGAAAGAGGCAAAAACCCAGTGGGAAAATCCTCCCTTAAACATGGATAGTAAAACAAAATTTGAAAATATTGTCATCAATCATGCTTCACAGCATGATCAGCAATCCCCAGCAGTGATTTGAGATCGTTGAATGTCTTCTCACAAAAAACTTTGGTGAAGACGTCAGCTACTTTTTCTGAAGATGCACATAAGAGTAGGTAAATGGTGCCATCATGCACAAGCTATCTGATGTAGTGCATATGGATCTCAATGTCTTTGGTTCTCTATTTCTGAAATGGATCATTGCATATTCGAATGGTTCTCTAATTATCACAATAGATAATAGTTGAGAACTCTTATTCGAATCCACACTCACCAAGTAACCCCTGCAACCATAAACATTGAGTTGTTGCATTTACAACTCCTCTGTACTCTGCTTTTGTAGATGAGAGTGCAATGACACTTTGTTTCTTGCTTGACCAGCTGATTGGTCCTTCAACAAGCATGAACACATATCCTGATGTTGATTTTTGATATGTGTTGTCACCTGCCTAATCACTATCAGTAAACCCAATCAAATCAATATCAGATTTAGCTTTGTAGAAGATCCCATGAGTTCTTGTTCCCTGAACAAAGTTGAGGATCCTTTTGGTTGCTCTCCAATGGATCTCATGAGGATGACGTTGAAATATTGTAACTTCGAAGAATATTATATATGTATTTCTTTGTGGTCCCCGATGGTCCTACCAGGATAACCACTTGTATTACTTTGTACCCCGATGCTCCTAATAAGAAGAACTAATAAGAGTCATGAGGCAGTCCCCTATAATTGTAAAGGTGGGTCATTAGCACCCCAGTGTGGTTACTTGAGCCTACATGTGTAAATCAAGCCTACATGATTAACTCAGGCCTACATGATATATGAGTTAACTTAAGTGAACGGATGAACATAAATAGAGGTGTAGTGCTCCTCATTTGAGACACACACTCTCACTAGTGTAGCACATTAGTGGAGAAGAGAAGTAGCTAGAGAAGGAGGAGGATCAGGATTTGATCACCTTGTTGGTTTTATCTTTTATCTTTTTGGGGCATCTATATTGAGGAATATTTTGCTGGTTTTTACCCTTTAGGGTTTTCCCAAGATAAATATTTGTGTTCCTTTTGTATGGTTGTGCTTGTCTATCTTTCAGTGATCCTATTTATATTCTTTTGTTATGAAAAATGAAATGAAATACTGATGTCTTAGCTAAGCATATGAAAATTTAATAGATGATCCATGTATCTTGAATCCACACTTACTGCATAAGAAATATCAGGTCAAGTGTGTGTAAGGTATAGTAAACACCCAATCAGTTGTCTATACAGTGTACTATCTACCATAGGAGAAGAACCTGCTTCTTCAAGCTTAACTACTGAAAGGAAGGGAGTCTTGCTTGGCTTCAAATATTTCATGTTGAACTTGTTCAGAAAATCCAAATCATACTTGGACTGATGTAATTTTATTCCATGTTGGGATTGAGCAATTTCGAGACCCAAAAATTGGCTCAACAACCCCAAATCAGTCATAGAAAATGCACGGTTCATTGCAGCCTTCAAGGAGGCAATTTATTTCTTTGAGCTTCCTGTAATCAGAAGGTCATCAACATACAAGAAAATAATCATCAAAGAACCATGAATCATCTTCAAATAAACATTTGGATCAAACTTGCATTGAACAAAACTCAATGACAAGAGAAAGTCATCAATCTTGGCATACCAAGCCCTGGGGGCTTGCTTAAGCCCATACAATGATTTCTTTAGCCTGCACACAAAACATGGATTAGTAACAAACCATTGAGGCTGCTGAATTTAAATCTCTTCAGTAAGATCTCCATTCAGGAAAGCACACTTTACATCCATGTGATGTACCTCTCATTGCTTCGAAGCTGCAATGGCTAAGGCTATCTTGATGGTGTCCATCTTTGCCACTGGTGCAAAGGTCCCATTGTAGTCAATACCATGTACCTATGAGTATCCCTTGGCTACCAATATTGCCTTATATTTCAAAGGTGAACCATCAGAAGCAAACTTAGTTTTGAAAAACCACTTACATTGAACTAGATTCCTCCCTGGGGGAAGATCAACCAGCTCCCAAGTGTTGTTCTTCTGGAGTGAGCTGAATTCTTATTTCATGGATGCTTTCCATATTGGATCATGTGCTGCATATTCATATGTCTGTGGGTCTTATTCAACCATCAGATAGCATTTCTCTGCAAACAAAGGGTCTTTCATGCTCAGGGCACTCTCAAATTGAGATCTAGTCCTCCTAGGATCACTAGGATTTCCAGCTAGTTCCCCAGCTGCATGAATGGTATTTGATTCCGATTTTGGTCTTATAGGACTGTTAGGATATGCAATTAAATCATCATTATCAGACATATTAGAATCATCAAACTCATTTGTCTCTTCACTTACATTCAATGGTTCTGGTGGTGAAGAAGACTCTCCAACTTCAACTGCTGCTAAAGGCTCTTCTTAGAACTGAACAATCCTTTCAATGAAGGATTTGTTTGTGCTCAAATTGATCATATTGTACCATTTTTAATCTTCAGATTACTCAACAAATATACACTCTTGGCTTTGGGGCTGCAAATCCTTCCTCTTTTCTGTTGGAATTCTAGACCAAGCCCTTGAGCCAAAAATCCTGAAATGGGTCACATCTAGCTTGTGCCCACTCCATGCTTTGAAAGGAGTCATACCATCAAGATGTTTATGAGGTGCCCTATTCTGGATATAAGATGCACATTTTATAGCCTCGGCACAAAACTTTGGTGGCAAAGTCTTAGCCTCCAACATATAGGTTGCCATCTCTTTCAGTGACTTGTCCTTTCTCTCTACAACACCATTTTGTTGTGGTGTGTAAGGGATTGAATGATGCATCTGAATACCTGCATCTTCACAATATTGAATGAACTCAGACTTGACATACTCACCACCATTTTTAGATTTGAGGATCTTGAGTTTCCTCCCAGACTGGTTTTCAACCAAAGCCTTAAAGACTTTGAAGAGGCCAAAAACTTCAGACTTATGCTTCAGGAAGTAAACCCAACAATACCTAGAAAATTAATCTATGAAAGTTAATGCATATTTGGTCTGACTCATTGACATATGATGGAATGGACCAGCAACATCACCGTAGATCAACTCAAGAGGTGCAGAGGTTCTCTCATGACTAGCTCTCTAAAATTTATGCTCTGGGTGTTTTCCTAGGACATAACCTTGACAGACTCCCTTGGAAAACTTAATATTTGGTAACCCTATGACCATTTATTTTTCACTTAGATAAAAAATATACTTATAGTTAATATTTCCAAATATTTCACACCAAAGCTTGCTTGCCTCATTAGAATGAATCAGAAGAGCAGAGGGGTTTGAGTAGGGTAGAAAATGTGAAAACCAGTATACCGAAGAAGTGTGATCTACAACTCCTTTTGCAATGAATTTACCACTAGGGATCTCCATGATATCAACATCATTAGGGGAGAATATGAACTTCTTTGGAGACCCTGTGTGGGTCATCTGATACACTGACAAGAGGTTAGAGGCAAGACTTGGAACATACAATACATTTCTGAACTTACCATGGTCAAGATCAATCCTTCCTTTTCCCAAACTGTCAGTGAGAGAGCCATCTCCCAGCACTATTGGTGGACCTTTCGACATGTCAGGAGAGGAGAATGCCTCCTTGGTTGAAACCATATGTCTTGAAGCTCCATAGTCTATGATGAAGCTAGGTGAGCTTGAAGTGCCAGCAACCAATGCATGAACTCTCTCTTTGTCTTCTGAATTTGATCCTCCTTTCCTCTTCTTTGAGCTATCAGGAAGGGAGATGTTATTCTTCTCATGTTGCTAGGTGTTCAAGCAGTATCCAATAAAAGGGTTGAGGGGTTGGTTGATCCATCTATACATCCAATCTCCTTGGGTATTCTAAGTTATCTAGATGATCGACTCACTGACATTGATACATGCATTCAAGGTCTCTGTTGTCTCCAGGAGTTGGGTTAGCATGTCAATTTTCTTCTTCATGCAGGAGCTTTCAGGATGAAAGCCCTTACTGTAGTATGCACACTTTCTCATTTCTCCTTTGTTCTTCTTCTTCTGGAAGTTCTTCTTGGATCCTTGGGGCTCCTCCTAAGACTTTTTCTTGTCTCCCTTCTACTTAGGTGGCTTCTTAGATTTCTTCTTTCCTTTTGAATCCACCCTCAAATCTCTAGTAACTATAGCTTGGTCTTTGGAAGGTTTGATGGTGCCCATCATCACCAGTTTATCTTGTTCTTGTGTGAGGGATTCCATGAACTTTGCAAGCTTAGGAATCTTCCAGGCTCGAGCTGTCAACTTGGTGGCATGGAATGTTGAAACAAACACTGAATAGTTAGGGCCAAGCTTTGATAGTATGGCCAAAACTAGTTGCTCCTCCTTCTTTTCAATTCCACACTGTTTTAGTTGCAAAACAAGGGATTTAAATTTGGAAAAGTAGAGTTGCAGGGATTCGAAGCTGCTGGGACTCAAGGAGATCAATTCATTATCGATTTTATGTCCTCTCATCTCATATGTCTTACCAAAAATATCTACAAGCTTCTCCTATACTTAATTTGGTGATTTCAATCCATCAAGATGGAAGAGGAGGTCTCTAGATATGCTCAGACACAAGAGACCGTAAGCCTCATCCCTCCTATTGTGCCATTTAATTTTCTCTGCAGCTGCATTGGGATTTGATTCAATTGCCATATTCACCATGTAGAGAAATTTCACTCTCAACAGTATCTCCATCTCTGCTTTCCATTCAAAGAAATTAAATGGAGTCAAGATGATCTTCTGAGATTGATCCATAGTAAATTGTCCCTTCAGTCAGCAGAATAGCTCCCAGTCAAGATGTCGAACCTGCAATAGAAATATGGAAGGAGAGAAAGTGATATACAAAGGCTATGATACCATGTGGAAATTGAACCCAGGTGATAGATCAATTGCACTCACAAAATTACTAATCAAAAATGCAAATTTACACACAAAGGAGACTGAAATTGGAGCATAACACTAATCTGTATTGAATAAATGTACAATAGCCAAACTTGTGAAGACATAGGATTCTGGAATAAATAATTACATGAGAGATTCAAATGCATAAGGATGCCATTCAAAATAGTCAAAAGCAGGCTTACTAAATCTAGTCAAATCCCCCATAGGTGCATAAAGCAGTTTCCAAATCTGCATAGGAGCTCATGAATTGGAAAAGTCAAGTAGGAAAGATAATAGGTGATGGAAAGAAAACTCATACATGCTTTTATTAGGAGAAAATAATGGAGGATGATTAGGGAAAAAAACAAGTCAACTGCACCTAGTCTTACTTTCCCTTTTGCCATAAAACTCAGTAAAGCAGACATGTGCTAGGGAGGATCTAGAATAAATAAGATATGCTAAATATGGATTCTAGGAGGTTTCCCAAGTGCTCCATGACTCAGTTTTAGCAATTTTGACTTCTAAGACATGTGGAAGACAACTTGCATAGAGTGGAATATGGGAAACTAGGAAAACAAGACAAAAATGGATTAATTAATGTCTAAGGTAGCTAACTATGGGTTGATTATTCTAACAGGGTTGAATATGCTCATACTTCAAATATATATCTTAATGTTTTCTTGATCTTTAATGCCTTTGGCTTGTTTGTCTCTTTAAGACCTTTGGTTTGTTAGGAAAAAAAAGATAGCATAAGTATGTTTCAACAATCGTCAAGACCAGTAAATATTTGTTAGCGAGCAGTTGAGTTTTAAAGTCACATCTGGCATACTCCATAATACCATTACTGTGGAATGCACACACAATTCCAAAATGTTTTTTTGTACGGTTAGTGTTGTTTGATTTGATGATCATCTTTCTTCTCTAATTTTTTCAACAATAGTAAGTGCTTTTTGGAGGATTTCACAATCCTTTGGTTTATTAAGCCAAAAAATATAAAATATGACATTAATCAATTTTCACAATCTTAGAGATATGTGGTCTAGAATTTCTCTTATGAATTGTGCTAATAAACAGTTTTGAGTTTCATAATATTTATTTATCTAGTCATATACAACCATAAACAGTTTTGGAAGCTTCCCTCGAGTTGGAGAAGAGGAAACTGGAGGTGCAAAGAGGTGGTTATCGAGGTGACAGTGGGTAACACCTCAAGGTGACAGTGGTTATTCTTTAGGGATCCAATTACACATTCCAATTCAAGCTATAACAGTTGACATTAAATATGATCCTTACTTTGGCTGAGTAGAGAAGAGACCATAATCTTATAGTGATCGGTGATTCAATGCTTGTAATCAGTTGGATGAAGAGTATTGCATAGGTACATAACATTTTTCTAAGGCCTCACTTTGAGGAAGTAATGTCATCACAACATGTTTTTGAAGAAATCTCCTTGCACGAGTACATACTCTAGAGAGAGAAATCGTGCGGCTAATAAATTATCAAAAGAGGGCCTTCAAATGGAACCTTGTTTGTGGCATGTATGGGAAAGCAAATAAAGACAGTTGGAGGAGTTTGATTCTGATACTTTTTACATGTTTTTAGTCTTTTATGAACTGCACTCTGAAATGGTATATCTATTACATATGCTATTGTGATAATATTGTTTTATATAACATACTTTGGATAACTAGACATGTTATTTTGCTTTGAAATGATGTGTATATAAAGTTTGTAGGAGGGTACAAGGATACATTTGAGAGGTTGATCAAATTTTGATCTTTCATGACCTTTGAGCATAGCTTTTAGTTTTTTTCAAGAGTCTATCTATCTTAAATACCAATTTCATTCTGCAGAAATTTCAACCCTTTTTTGGAATAAAATTGCATTTTTTTCTGGTGAAAAAAATAAGTGTCAAATAGATATACCTATACCTACTTCAAACCTACAACTCAATATTGAAAAACATATGTTACATCTGCATCTCCTAGAACCAAATTGGAGGGTCCAACCTCAATAAAATATTTCATAATCCAAAATTGGAATGTGAAATACATACACATTATTAAAGAAACCAACTACCCTAAAAATGTATGGATTTATTGAATATGTCAAAATAATGTTGATAAGTGGCCATTAACTACTATGTGTCCACCCATCCATAAAAATGGAGCCCTGACACCCTGACATCCCCCAAGTTTTGTTTCAACTCTCTTCATTTGCTAGATAATTTGATCCAAGTTGGTTTCAAAGTTGTGATATCCTATGACCTAACTCAATTTTCAGGTGGAGAAACATAAGATGTCTCTAAAGCCAAAAACTGAGTTGCATGGATATGTATACATGTAAAGCAAATAATTAGAAAATTTTGAATACGATAAAGCTAGAATATGGCATATATATGCAAAAACTAAAACCATGAAATACAAAGAACTGAAATTCCATTCATTAGTTTGAATAAGAAACATATGGATGTAGCTTATGTAAAACAACGATAACATATAAATAACTATATACACAATGTCTAATATCAATAAAAAGTACACAAGCACAATTTAACAAGTATCTTACAACACCTCGTGCCATTTCTGAACCAAAGCATCCTGCAGATCCCAAGGTGTTAGAAAATAGGATCACAGAGCAATAACAGTTATATTGTTAAATCATTAAACAAGATGCAAAACACATAAAAAATTACAAGAGAGACATAGTTATAACATGGTTCACCCCAAATATGGGCTACGTCCACACAGAAATTTCCAGTCCTTTATATTATATCATTCAACAAGATGAAGGGATAGAAATTGCAATAAGCTTGTTGCACTTCCTCTCCATGCTCTCACAGTCTTGCTCACACAATCACAAAGATTGTTTACAATGCTACAATACAATACACAAACATTTTACAATGCTTTCTTTTATAGGGGAAATACCATGGGAAAATAATACGGGTCACCCACTACCATGGGTCTGCAAAACTGTTGGCCAACACACATCCCAAAAAATTCCTTCAAGGGCTTCACCCCCAAACCCCTGCTGGACCCCCCATCCAATGGGGGATTCTCCCTCACACCCTCTGTCTAGGATGAGTGTGCAATTCGGATGATCAATAATCATCTCTGGATCTTGAAGATCGGGATCCACAACCAACAATCTCCCACTTGGAGACTGATCTGAACAAATCCACCACTACTGCACTTGTTGGACTATGCTCTGGACCTTGGACTTCGAAAATTTCTCATTTTCACCTTCATGCTTGAAGGCCAACATAAACCGAGCAGGAACATATTTTCTCTATGGTTACTCCCTTCGTCAACATGTCTACAGGATTCTGGCTAGTATGTATCTTTTTAAACTTTAATAATTCTTCATCTAGAACATATCTTATGAAATGGTACTTGAGCTATATATGTTTAGTCTTCGAATTAAAGTATGAGTTCTTTGCAAGATGAATGTCACTCTGGTTGTCATTGTACAACCTACTATTCTCCTGCTTCTTACCTGATTCCTCCATGAACCTCTGCAACAAAATCATCTCTTTACTAGCCTATGTAGCAGCAACATACTTTTCTTCCATTGTTGAAAGTGCAACAACGTGTTTCATTTTCAAAATCCAACTTATTGTTGTTCCACCCATAGTAAAAACATACCCTGTGGTGCTCCTTCTACTGTCTTTATCACTTGCCATATCTGCATCAACATATCCCTATAGAACAGTGTTTGAACCTCCAAAACATAATGCATGATAAGTGGCAAAGTCTCAAATACCTGAGAATGCACTGTATTACTTTCCAATGCTCTTTACCTAGATTGTTCATAAACTTGCTCACAACTCCCATTGCATGTGCAATATATGGTCTTGTGCACACCATGGCATACATCAAGCTTCCAACCATTGATGAATAGTGAACCTTGGACATGTAGTCAATCTCTTTGTGTGTCTTTGGACACATCTCCTTAGTTTGAAATGGCTGGCCAAAAGTGTAGTAACTAGTTTTGCATTTTTCATTCTACACCTCCCCAAGACGTTTTCTATGTACTCACTTTGAGACAATCTCAATTTGTAATTTTTCTTGTCTCTTATTATTCTCATACCAAGGATGTGCTTTGCAACACCCAAATCCTTCATCGCAAATGATTTAGCTAGTTTTCTTTTGAGCACATTTATATCCTGCATGTTATACCCTGCAACTGTGTCATCCACATACAATAGCAATAGAAAATATCTTCCATTATCTAGCCTAAAGAATTAAACACAGTGGTTAGAATGAAATCTATTATAACCTTGTTCTATCATAAACTTATCAAATTTTAGATACCACCGCCTTGGAGCTTTCTTCAATCCATAGAAGATCTTCTTCAACTTGCAAACTAAATTCTCCTTCCCTTTGACCTCATACCCCTCTGGATGCTGCATATAAATTTCTTCCTCCGAGTCCCCATGGAGAAAGGTTGTTTTTACATCTAACTATTCAAGATGCAAATCTTCTACCGCCACTAGACTTAAAATAGTTGTAATTGAATTGATTTTAACAACAGGAGAAAATATTTCATCAAAGTCTATACCTTTCTTTTGTGCAAACTCCTTTACAACAAGTCTAGCCATGTACTGCTTCTTGCCTCCATGTTGGAGGAGCAAGTTGGTAAGCTGACTTAGTCGATTAGCTGGTTAAGTCAATAAACCGACTAATTAGATATTAGGTTGGCCACATAAGGTCGTGTCAGTTGACCGAACCGACAGGTAGTTATTTGTAACTATTTTGTAATTCATATATATTAGGCTATTGAGCCAGATGAGAACTTGGTTCAGTTCTCTGTATTGTATGGACCCTTTCATTATAATATAATCTATTATTCTACCTACTTGTTCTTGTCTCTTGTTTCTGTATGTATGTATGCTTTTAATGTGTATTATTGGTAACCCTATGTGATCTGTGAGTTTACGACATTGGTCCTGAAGAAACACTCCATCTTCTTCCTTCAACCTATAAACCCATTTATTCTGCAATGCCCATTTTCCTGTAGGAAACTTAACCAAATCCCAAGTCTGGTCTCTTACCAAAGAGTCCATCTCCTATTTCATGACTTGCTCCCACTTCTTTCTAGTTTCTACATGTATTGCTTCTTCATAAGATTATGGTTCACTAGAATCAGTCATAAATAAATAATATAGTAAAGGAGAGAATCGTTCAGGTGGTCTACTTAACTTGGTATATTTTCTTACATTTGCAGGAGTTTGAGGTACCTACTACTGCTCTTGATTTTCTAGTGCATTTGGAACTTCATTTTCTTTGATTTCATCAAACACCGTGTATTCTGTGTTTTCCTTTTCCTCTTTCTTTCCATGAAGCTGATATTTGTAGATAACCTTTTCATTGAATACTACATCTCTACTCCTAATGATTTTTTTATTTTTCATAATCCCATAAATGATAACCAAGATCATCAACCCCATATCCAATAAAGGTACATTTCTTGTATTTAGCCTCAAGGTTTGTTCTATTATCTTTATCAATATGAAAAATTTATTCACAACAAAAAGTTCTTAGAAATAAGTAGTTTACCTTTTTACTTGTCCATGCCTCCTTTGGAATTCCACCATCTAAGGCACTTGAAGGCCCTCTTTTTATTAAATAAACAACAGTGTCTACAGCATCAACCCAAACTGTAAGGGAAACCCTACATGCAATATCATACACCTTGCACACTCCATGATTGTTCTATTCATCCTTTTTGACACATCATTTTCTTGTGGTGTTCCAAGGACTTTCTTCTCTCTGTGAATCCCATTATGTGAACAGTAACTATCAAACTTCTTTCTACAGTATTTGCCTCCATTATTAGATCTGAGACATTTCAAATTTTTTCCTGTCTCGTTCTCTTCCAAAGCTTTCCACTTCTTAAAAGTATCAAACACATCAGATTTATGTCTAATGCAATAAACCCAAGTTTTTCTAGTTGCATCATCAATAAAAGTAACATAATAATGAGATCCACCAAGAGATTGTACTTGATCTGGTCCCCATACATCTATATGCACAAGCTATAAATTTTCACTCTTCTTCTATTTCCCAACCCTAAGAAATCTAACTCTCTTTTGTTTTCCATAAACACAGTTCTTACAGAGTTCCAAACTTACTTGCTTCAGATATGGAAGCAATTTCATTGAGTGGAGAATTTGTATCCCCTTCTCACTCATGTGGCTAAGCTTATGATGCCACAACACTGCACCTGTTTCTATGGAAGCTACAGAGATAGACTAATCAGTATTATGAGGACATAGATATAATGTACCTACCCTATCTCCTTTTGCTATTACCAGTGCTCCTTTAGTGATCTTCCACCACATTTTTCCAAATGTAGACAAACACCCACTATCTCCCAACTGTCCTATTGATATCCGATTTATTTTCATAGCAGGAATGTGCCTCACATATTTTATCATCCATTCATTTCCATTATTTACCTTAATCCTTACCTTACCCATTCCAACAATTTTACATGGTTCATCATCCCCCAACAAAACATGTCCAAAATCACCTGGAACATAATCATGAAAGAATTTCCCATCGGGTGTAGCATGACATGAAGCCCCTGAATCTACTACCCAGTAATCACTATTATTATCTAATGAAAGAATCAAAGCATCTTGTAACACATTACCTGCTACATTTGCTTCTTGAGTAGTCTCTTGTTGCTTGTCTCCTTTCTTCTTTGGAGCTCTGCAATCTTTCTTCAGATGTCCTTTCTTAGCATAGTTCCAACACTCTATTATTCCAAATATGGACTTGGATCTTCCCTTTCTAGACTTTCTCTGATTTCCTGGGCTCCTTCCTCTTTCCTTTTGTCTCCCTCTTCTCTCCATGGTCAACGCATTACCTGATGTCTCACATGTGCTTTTTCTTCGCATTTCCTCACTAAGAATAACAACAACAACATCATCGAATTTAATAGTGTTTGAACTAGGGACATACTGACAACCATCACCAAGCTATTCTATATTTCTAGAAATGAGTATAATATTAGAAGAGCCCTAACCTCATCATCAAAGTTCACGTTTACAAAACTTAACTAACTTGTAAGTGTATTAAACTCATTTAAATGGTCAACAATAGATCCACCTTTTGACATATTCATATTAAATAAATGATTCATTAAAAATACCTTGTTGGAAGACAAGGGTTTTTCGTAGATCTTAGCCAATGCGCTCATCACACCCTCTGTTGTTTTTTCTTTTAAAATATTGAAATCCACCGACAAAGCCAGGCACAACCATACTGCTCCCAGTTCCTTTCTGTCAAGAACCTCCCATTCTTCATAGTTCATAGTCATCGACTATTTTGTTTTTCTTCCCAATGGTAGGTACATATCCTTCTGGTATAGATAGTCCTCCATTTGCATCTTCCATAACTCATAGTTTTTACCATTAAATTTCTCGACCCTAAACTTTCCATAGATCTTTTGGCTCTAATACCAATTGTTAGAAATTAGGATAGCATAGCAATAACAATTATATAGTTAAATCATTAAACAAGATGCAAAACAAATAAACACATTACAAGAGAGAAATAGATATAACGTGGTTCACCCCAAAGATGGGCTACGTACACATAGAAATTGCCAGTCCTTTATATTATATCGTCCAACAAGATGAAGTGATACAACCTGCAACAACCCCGCTGCACTTCCTCTTCATGCTCTCACAGTATCTCTCACGCAATCATAAAGATTGTTTACAATGTTACAATACAATAAACAACCGTTTTACAATTCTTTCTTTTATAGGGGAAATACCATGGGAAAATACTACAGGTCACCAAATACCACGGGTATGCAAAACTGTTGGCCAACACACATCCTAAAAATTTCCTTCAGGGGCGTTGCCCCTGGAACCCCCCGCACCCCTTGGCTAGGACAAGTGTACAGTACGGATGATCAATAATCATCTATGAATCTGGAATATCAGGATCCACAACCAACACATGTAGGGCCATGACGGATAGGAATTGATCCAGGATGACCCTAATCCTGCATGAAGTGTATGAGGATTGATTCGTAATGAATGATACATGCCCTCCTAGCATGGGATTATTTTCTTCAGCTACTTTATATGACATTGTGTAATGGCCAACTGGCCTTCATTAAATATTGGTTTGATTCTCCAGCCTACAAATTATTAGACTGCTTAGCTTTAATGGCTCTCATTAATTCTAGTCCTGCATGAAAACATTTTTACTAGATGAACAAAACTTTTCATTATCATCCCTATGCTTGTGGATGCTACTATAACAGCCTCTTTTTGTATAAAATGCATGTACTATATTTGTATTCATACCAATCAAAATCATTTTATTCAAGGAACCTATATAACTAAGTAAACAAAAAAACTAGGTTTATAAAGTGTTTTAAAACAGTAGATAATTTGAGGGGGGAGGCATATGAGAGAACTAATTTCAACACGGAAAAAAGAGAATAGCAAATTGTTGACATGGTTGATTTTGTAGGATATATTACAAGTAACAAAAGACATTTACATAAAGGAATCAATAATAAGAATGCCACTATAGTTGATTTAGGAACATCAGTGAAGTCACTGGAAGCAATATAACAGCTATCATAGTGCAAGCATATTAGGAAAATCTTAAGAAAAAATAACTCTAAGAAGAATACATACTATTTTCTATTTGATATTATAAGGAAATGGCCACAAAATTACTAGAAGGGTGTAAAATATATCCTTATTATAATGAAGAAAATTCCAATATCACTAAACATGATTTCAAAGAGAAGTAAAACAAACTACCTATTCAAATGTCTGACGTCGGATGACTCTTACTCCTAAGACAAAAGGTTTGGAATCATATGCTTGCAATGATATTCTATTCATCCCTTTCCTAATGCATGCTGTGATCTACAACAAAATGGATAAGAGCAGGTTAAAATTTTGAAAAGATATCATTTCAACAAGACAAGGATGAACAAGGATAAACACTATTGAAGAAAGAGAAAAAATAATTGAAGATAAGTTGAACAAATCAAGGATCAAATTATCACACTATCTATTATTTCAAAAATGTTGGAAAAAAATCCACTTAGGTCAACTGTTGACCAGATCACAAAATCAACTCAACCCACACACTATCTAGAAACACGACATCGGTGAAATACATACAACATATCAAAAATTGAACAGTAACAACATTCCAACATAAGTGTACTGTAAATAAGGTTAATAAAACTTAAGCATGTCTACTAAAGCAAAGGCATCTTGTCTTTTAAATTAACGGATTAATACTAGAAATATATTATTGAAAAGTGTAGCTCAAGATAAAAGTGAACAAAAATATTCATATTCAGAAAATGATTCGAGGGACGTAGTTATGCAGATCTAAAACATTAACAGTGAAGGTTTCCCAACTAACAATTGTTATAGAGAATAATAGAAGTGCATGGAAATAAATAAAATCACCCTTGGACCATCATCATGACCATTGGCTCCAAGTAATTGAGGACTTGGTCTGTTTGTCACCCGAAATGTAATTCCTTTGGAAAAATCATACAAAGTTTCAAAATAGAGTTTTAATGGACTAATAAAGATAGAATAATAAATAATTCACTAACCATGTGTAGTTGAATTCATGATAAGTTATAACCGAGGATAAAAACACAATAAAATTAAGTGTCTCTTTGATCGAAATAGGTAACCTAAGGAAGTTCAAGCTCAAGATCATTTTCAACCAGTCCTTCCTTTAGCCGCTAAGCCACAAAATAAGAGTCATACAGAGCAAATAGAGAGCATCATGGCGGTCTTCTCCTTAGTAAAATAGGAGGCATTTGAAAAAATGTCTACAGTATGTGTCTCAGCATCACCAGTGTTTTGGTTCAAATCTACTTATCTTATATGGGGGTGCTATGACTGTTCTTCAAGATTCAGGGCTGTAAAAGTATTTCATATCTGCCTCGACAGAATCAAAACTATGACAAAAGTGGAGTTCAGAAGGTTCGATTCTCTCCTTTATATGCTCAGTTCATGATTTTGTGTAGCTATATGGAAGTCTTATGAGAATCTTGTTTCTTGCCATGTTAAAGGGACTATTGTATCTTCAGGTTATGCATCAAAATAATACTTTTGAACCATCCTTGGATGTCACTTTAACATATTGGATCTTATGTGTTGAGGGATCAGGTCCTCATGGATGAGATCATTGGTCTAGAGGTGTTTGTATGGAAGGGGTGAAGACATTTTAACATCACACAAGTGCACTCCCAATGAAGACTCTCAACGCAGTAATAAGAATTTTAAGGAAATGATCCTTAGGAAATAGGTTTGAGTATAACCGTAGAAGCATTAAGAGGTATCTATTGCACATGTAGGGAATCATCACATCGCTGGTTCATATCTATAACATTGTATAGCAATAACGAGGGTTAAAAGTATGGAACAAATTGATAAATAAAAGGAGCTTCCAGTTTATGCCTATATTTTAAATGGAGACACTTAGTGTTTGGTAATTCCAAAGGGTTCAATCAGAATTTGAGGAGTTCTTAGCTTGCTTTGGGGTAATGTTTTTAAAATGAACTATGAATGAATATGGCACCCTCATTAGTGGAAGGTTGTAACAATTGACTATGCATGAAGACCCATATTTAAAGGATTTTAGAGGTCCTCTCTTGCATGCTTTTCTATGCTCATGAGGTGGAGCACTCGCTTGAGAAGTCATCGAGGCATCTTTTTACTTAGTGTGGACATGGAACACTTAATCATTGGTTTTTTGATATGTGGAATCATTTGCATATTTTCTGAAGTCTGGATCATAGCACTCTGCCTTGGAGGGTGTTTCCATGATTGGTTTGAGAGAGCGATCAACCTTTGAGGCTCATTTGGTATAGGGAATATATCATTGGAATTTGTTTTCTATTGATGTAATTGTAACTTCGGAATGTATTCATCTATATATCTTATGTATTGTAACCTGATGTTTATTCTGGGATGTGTCTATAATGTAATTGAGTCATGTCATACCCTGATGTTTATTCCAGGAAGTTTCTATAATGTAAACAAGTCATGTCAAGTCATTGTGGGTAACCCTCCTATTGGTCAAGGATTAAAGTACCTGTAGTTGTGTGGCCCTAGATTTATTACACTATCCTAGAGAATTTGACCCTAGGTGAGTCATTGTAAGTCGGGGCAATAGTCCCCACCATTGTGTTAAGGATAAACCTCCTTGTTGCTCGGAGGATGCAAAGTTCCACAAGTTGTGGGGCACTAGGGTTATTAGACACTCCTAGAGATGCCAGCTCTAGTAAGTAATTTTTAAGTGAGGCCAACATGTTGGAGTGTGTTTCAAGTGAATGAAAGAATATAAATAGAGAGTGGGACTCTCTATTTATTACACACACACTTACTCATTGGGGCGCATGAGTGAGAGGAGCAGTTACTAGGCTTAGAGAGAGAGACTACTATTGTCATGAGATCATATTTATGTTTTCAAGTTTTACTTTTGGTGCTGATTCTATCTCTAAGGAAGATGTGGGGTTTTCTCCTTTATGGTTCCCCCTAGGAAAATTCTTTGTGTCTCTTGTCTCTTGTGTTATATTGCTGTGCATGTTATTCTCTTAGTTAAAAGATCCTGAGATCATAATGCTAGCTTGAATGATAAAAATATAACATGGTATCAGAGATAAATTTTTTGGTCTCTTTCCACAATCCATCAGTAAAAGTATGCTAGGCTGACTCTCCATTGAAGGGCACATCTTTCCGTCGAAGCAGAATTCGATTCCGAGCATTTTTAGTTTTTGGTGCGAGAAATTAGGGATTCTTACAGAAGAGAAATTTTTGAGTGAGCCTGGCATAAGATGGATATCCTCATCAAAATCAAATTTTAGAGACCTGGATCAATATTTTTGGTTGGGTGAAACTCCGGGAAAGTCAAACCCTAGTTTGACCCCGAGCTGGAAAAACCCTAAAATACTAAACCTGATACATTTTGGTACATTCACTATATCTAGGGATTGGCGAGGGATCATGAGCTGAAAATTTTAGAGGTCGAAGATAAAATATGTATGTACACTTTCTCCAACATTCAGCCTCATATTCTCTATATTCGGGGCGATATGATCCCTCCAATTTAGGGTTCCAGCCTCTTCCAAAATTCATCCCTAAATAGGACACGTGGGGCGAATTGATATATATTGGGATGAAAAGGTCCAAATGAAATTTATAAAGATGTTCCACAAAGGGCACAGAATTTAACTTCTGTTTTCTGAGTTTTAGACTCAGACAATGAAACCGTGACACGTGGTCATCCGTACAACTTCGCTATTCTGAACAGTCCTGTAACAAGTCACCTTGGGAAAATGATCATAATTCTCAGTTGGTGAAACCAATTCTGATGAAAACTATGGTTTTGGAATAGGGACATGTGAGGCTACCTCAGTGCAAATTTTTAGACACATAGGAGCAATAATTTCAGAGATAGTGTAGAAACAGTATTAGGAATTTCTACAGAAGAAATTGGTAAACTAGGGCTTCCTGTTCCGGGAGTTTCCCTCCACTGTTTTCAGAGAAGGAGTACATTGGACAGCTCAACTTGAAGAGATATATATTTATATCCAATCATATCTAAAATATTCCAAGTTTTGAAAATTAGGGTTTCTCTGACAAACCCTAGATCAGCCAGCTTCGGAACCAAGACGAACATCTCAAATCGGTCAGATCTAATCTTTTGCTATTTTCATTTGAGGTTCTCATTTCAAGGTGATCTATCATAGCAGCTTGATGATAAGCTTGGTGAAGTTGACAACCTCCAAGCATGGAAGTATATGATCTCTCTGAAGAAAATGAATTAGACACCCACATGAGTGGAGAGGTTCCAGTTCCAGAGGGAGATGAGGCTAAAAGCCTTACACCAGAAGAACTTGGTCAAAGCTAAGAAGATCATTGTTGATTCAATCATGGATCACCTTATACCACAAGTGTATTCCCTAAAGAAACCGAAGATGTTTGATTCCTTGACCAAGCTATTTGAAGGGAAGAAGATAAATCAAAATATGACCTTAAGAAACTAGTGGAAGAATGTGAAGATCTAGAATACAGAGACCATACAGTCATACTTTACGATGGTCTCTCAAATCAAAGAACAACTTGAAGTGGTAGAATAAGTGGATATTGTAGAAGTGGTGATAGCCACCTTGAAAGGCCTCCCAGTATCATGGGATTCATTCATTCGAGGAATGTGTGCCAGAAGGAAGTGATTACTTTCAGCAGACTCTGGGAAGAGAACACACAAGAAAATGCTCAACTCATAGTAAGAGAAAAGAAGATGGGAAGATCAAGCTCTCACCATCCAAATAATACCCCTCAAGCAATGAGGAATATGAAGATCTCAACTCTTGAAGAACCTCTAATCCATCATAGCATGTGGATAAGAAACGATGCTATTATGAATGTAGAATACGATGAAGCTGAAGGCTCAAGAAGGAGTCTGCCCATGAAACAAATAAAGATAAGTATTCAATTGTCATTCCATGATATTGTTTTCTTATGCATTTGTTTATATCCAGTTAATGTATTATGCATGATAGAATGTTTGCATTAATGACAGTATACTACTAATATGTATGTGATGGGTAAGTAGCTCATGGTGCTATACAACTCTCCATTTCTACTTTTCTAGAATGAAACCTCTTTGCTAACATATTGGATTAGTGCACAATCTCAATGTTGTCCTGGTGGAGATGGAAGGAACCTAGAAAAGTTTCCGTGAGATATGGATGAATGTTGTATTGGATAAAGTAGTTGCATGATCATATATTTATGCTTAAGAACTTGCCAGTATGAATATTCCTTATGAAATGTTTCTAACTGTACAAATGCATTTGACTTGTAGGAAAGATCGCATACATAATTGCCTACAGGAAAAGAAGAATGAGACTTGTTCCAAAGAACAAGTGATGATAGTTCAAGATGAAGAATAATATGATGAATGCAGCGACATCATTGATGTAGAACCTTCCAGCTATGAAGAAGTAACCAAGAAGAAAGGGAAGACCAGTTCAATAGGAATGATGTCTAGGTTGCAGTATCAATATGTGAAGGGAAGTTCTTAGTTCCATCATGCAGTAGATGGAAACATCGTGGGATACAAGGAAAGATTCGTAGCATGAGGCTTCTCACGGAAATAAGGCATAGACTACGAAGAGACATTTGCAGCCAGTGGGAGTTGAAACACATACATGATGATCTTGATGAAGATCTTAACCTTTTCTACAAGGTTGAAGATGAAATTCTATACACTAGATGGATACATAGAATATTAATAGCATAGGAAGCTACTTGTCACTCTAGTACAGAATGTTTCAGTGCATAGAGTATGGAAGAAGGAGGGAGTATGAGGCTCCACTTCAGAGGGAGTGACTACAAAATATTTTGAGGTTCGACATGTTATGGCAGGATGGATAGATTACTAATGACTCTAGGATTTACTAAGAGTAAAGTGGATTCCAACCTTTGCTTCAAGGTTGAAGGCAGAAGACCAGTGATGCTCTTGTTATGTGTCAATGCACTATTTTCTAGGCATGGAGGTGTGGTAGAATGTGGATGGAATCTTCCTCGGACAAGGGAAGTATGTAGTAGAGATCCTGAAGAGGTTCAAGATGATGGACTGTAAGGCCATGACCACACCTATGGCATCAAACATGAAGCTATTGAGTTATGCTTCATCAGAGACGGTTGATGCCACGATGTATTGTCAATTGATGTACCTGACAAATATGAGATTAGATATTTTCTTTGCTATCAACACATTGAGACATGTTCACTTGATTGATGCAAAGCATATATAAGGTACCTGAGGGGTATAGTTGATTATGGTCTCAAGTATGAGGCAAATCAGAAGATTAACTTGGAAGGTTATGTGGATTCGTATTGGGCAGGAAGTGCCATTGATAGGAAGAGCACTTCGAGGTGCTAGTTCAGTATGGGATCAAGTGTGATCTCTTGGTTTGGAAGGATGGATTCTTGCATGGCACTGAGTATAGATGAGAGAGGATTAGTGATCCAGATCAAGATCTCTCGAAAGAGATATTTCTAGCATAGCTGATGAGATAGTTTTTCTGAGCATAAATCCTGGCGAAGCTCGTAGGATGCTCAGACATAAATGGTCCTGTAGGTTTTCCTTGGATGTAATCAGTCCTGGAGAATCTCACAGGTTACCCTTGAACATAATCATCCCTGGAGAAGCTCACAGGTTATCCTTGAACATAATCATCCCTGATGTGATTCTATGCTAGAAATGGCCAAAGTGAAGTTTGAGTACTTCAGGGAGAATCTTGGTGTTCTCCAGATCGAGGTTCCCTCGAAGGGGAGATAATGAGACCTAGAACCATTCTAACATGGTGAGAGGATTGGTTCCTTCCATGGTCAGATGTAAGGGATGAGCCATTTTTTCATGGTGAGAGGATTGGTTCCTTCCATGTCATATGTGAGTGCCGAGCCATTCTGATGTGACTGTAGGATTGGTTCCTACATGATTAGATATAAGCACTGAATGCCATTCTTGGAATGGAGGCACCTATTTAGTTACCAGGAAAGCTCAGTCTAGGATTGAGGGCCATTCTGATGTGATTGTGGGATTGGTTCCTACATGATCAGATGTGAGTGCAAAGCCCTTCTGACATTGGTTGTCAGATGTAAGTGCAGAGCCCTTTCGGCATGAAAGATTGGTTCCTTGCATGGTCGAATATAAGTGCTGAGCATTTCTGACATTGGTTGTCAGATGTAAGATTGGAGCCTTTCGGCATGGAGGATTGGTTCCTTGCATGGCCGAGTGTAAGTGCTGAGCCTTTTCGACATTGCTTGATGGATGTGAGTGCTGGGCCTTTTTGATAGGGTTGTGGGAGGTGTTCCCACATGGTCAAATGTGAGTGCTGGGCATGCCTTTCTGATATGACTATAGGATTGGTTCCTACATGATCAGATGTAAGTGTTGGGTGGGCCATTCTGGCTTAGGGTTAGATATAAGCACTGAAGAAGACCTACATGGAGGCTAGGCCTACAACCAAGCATTAGAGGAAATTTGGGGTCTAAAATGGGCCTTATAAGAAAACGTGCCAAAATAAGTTTTTGTGAGTTGGAATTCGATAACCAATAGAATTTCAATAAAATAAGTCAGCCATAATGGTTGAATTGGCATATTTGTCATTAAAAAAAACTACTTTTTTGTTCGTATTTTCGACATATCTCATTGTGTTTTTACTCAAATTTCGATCAGGAGAGCTCGTTGGATGCAGAATTTGATTCCGCATCCAACGAGTACCCACACTGCATGCTTTTGATGGACCCCGCTACCCCAAAAACAAGAAATACCTGAAAAAACGTGATGATGACATCATCATCACGTTTTTTCAGGTATTTCTTGTTTTTGGGGTAGTGGGGTCCGTCAAAAGCATGCAGTGTGGGTACTCGTTGGATGTGGAATCAAATTCCACATCCATGTGGGTACTCGTTGGATGTGGAATCAAATTCCACATCCAACAAGCTCTCCCAATCGAAATTTGAGTAAAAACACAGGGAGATATGTCGAAAATACGAACACAAAAAGTAGTTTTTTTCTTTCTTCCTCCAAAATTAATTAATATTATTTTATTATTTTAACCATTATTCTATTATTTTAACTATTATTTTATTATTTTCCTTAGGAGGCCCATTTTAGACCCCAAAATTCCTCTAATGATGAAAAAGGGCTAGCTCTGTAGAACTTCATGTACTGAGAAGAATCATGAGATAGCACCCGTGATGATGATCCAGATCCAGTGATGATGATCCCGATCCAGTGATGATACAGAACCGGTTATGATGATCCAAATCCATTGATGATGATCCAGATCCAGTGATGATGATCCAGATCTAATGATGATGATCCAGATCCAATGATGATCTAGATCCAGTGATGATGATCCATATCAAGTGATGATCCAGATTTAGATGAATATGACTTGAAGATGAAGATGACGAGAACTCAATGATGATCTAGATGATACAGAGAAGAAGAGTTGTGCTGATAAATTGTGTCGAGAAAATACCTTCCTAGTTAAGAGGGAGTGTTGATGTAATTGTAACTTCGGAATGTATTCGTCCGTATATCTTATGTATTGTACCCCTATGTTTATTCCAGGATGTGTATGTAATTTAATTGAGTCATGTCATACCCCAATGTTTATTTCAGGAAGTTTTTGTAATGTAAACAAGTCATGTCAAGTCATTGTGGGTAACCCTTCTATTAGTCAAGGGTTAAAGTCCCCGCAATTGTGGGGCCCTAGGGTTATTAGACTATCCTAGAGAATTCAACCCTAGGTGAGTCATTGTAAGTTGAGGCAATAGTCCCCACCATTGTGTTAAGGATAAACCTCCTTGTTGGGCAGAGGAGGCAAAGGCCCCACAAGTTGTGGGGCACTAGGGTTATTAGACACTCCTATAGATGTCGGATCTAGTAAGTAATTGTTAAGTGAGGCCAACATGTTGGAGTGGGTTTCAAGTGAACGAAAGAATATAAATAGAGAGTGAGCCTCTCTATTTATTACACACATAATCACTCATTGGGGCGCATGAGTGAGAGGAGAAGTTGTTGTGATCAGAGAGAGAGACTACTGCTGTCGGGAGATCATCTTTATGTTTTTGGGTTTTACTTTTAGTGCTGATTCTATCTTTGAAGAAGTTGTGGGGTTTTCTCCTTTATGGTTTCCCCAAGGAAAATTATTTGTGTCTCTTGTCTCTTGTGTTTTATTGTTGTACATGTTATTCTCTCAATTAAAATATCCTAAGATCATAATGCTAGCTTGAATGATAAAAATCTAACATTATCCACATCATTTCATGGAATATTTCATGTAACATCCATATTTGGAGGGAATTTTACCCTATTCTTGGAGAAGCTCTCCACTTTGAGCTGCTTGGCATGGTTTTTCAAGGAGAACATTAATCCGAAGATATAGGGTTTCCTGCATCACTCTTGGACCATTTCTTGGTGAGGAATTTCATTGCATAGCCTTTGGAGTCTAGCACATGATCCTTTCTTTCCATTTGATCCCTCATTTGGTGGACGTTCCATAGATCAATTGACTGTTATTTAATTAAGTACACTTCTTTCTCCCATTAACATGCCACTCCAATCCCTCTACTATTGAACTGATAGGTAACCAAATATGGTTTTGAAGCAAAGGATACTAACGAAGCCCTTCTCTGCATCCGAATTCAACAATCTTCAAAGGGAAATGCAAATCCCAATTTAAGACCACGTAGAATTCAGATGTGGCTCCCTCTGAAAACTATTATATTTTTATCATTTAAGCTAGCATTAAATTAGGATCTTAACTGAGAGAATAAAAAGCACAATATTCAAACACATAAGACAATGAACACAAATATTTTCCTTAGGGGAACCATAAAGGAGAAAAACCCACAGCTTCCTCAGAGATAGAACAACACCAAATAGCTAAGCCCCAAAAATAGTAAGATGATATCCCGACAGTAGTAGCCTCTTTATTTCTAGCCCCAACAACTTCTTCTTCCTTAGCTATGCACTGCAACTGATTGTGAGTGAGTGTATTCATCCGTATATCTTCCTCAGTCATATTCTTTTTCAAGTCTTCTTTATCACAGGATCTGGATCATCATGACTTCTAGATCATCACTATATCATCATCAAATCTGGATCATCACTTGATCTAGATCATCATCAAGTCTGGATCATCATCACATCTGTATAATCACTTGATCTAGATCATCATCAAGTCTCGATCATCATAATTGGTGCTATCTCTCAATTCTTCTCGTCATAGGAAGTTCTACAGAGCCAGCCATTTTTCATGCTGGTTGTAGGCCTACCCTTCATGTAGGTCTTCAGCACTTATATCTGACCCTAAGTCAAAATGGCCCACCAAACTCTTACATCTAACCTCATCTTGTCAGAAAGGCATGCCCAGCACTCACATCTGACCTCATCTTGTCAAAATGGCCCAGCACTCACATCTGACCATGTGTAAACAGATCATGCCAGAATGGCTCAACAATTATATTCGACCATGTGTGAACACACCCCATCAGAAGGGATCAACACTTATATCCGACCATGTTTGAAAAAACCGCATCGAAAGGGATCTGCACTTACATTCAACCATGTTTGAAAACACCACATCGAAAGGGCTCTGCACTTACATTCGACCATGTTCGAAAACACCGCATTGAAAGGGCTCTCAGTCCCAGACTGAGGATTCCTGGTAACTGACCAGGTACCTCCATTCTCCCAGAGAATGTCATCAACCCTTATATCTGATCAAATGGGAACACATCCCTCAATCACATTAGAATGGACATGCACTCATATTTTATCATGTAATACTACATCCCATAGTCATATCAGAATGGCCCTCAGTCCCAGACTGAGCTTTCCTGATAACTAACCAGGTGCCATCATTCCAAGAATGGCATTAAGCACTTATATCTAGTCATGTAGGAACCAATCCTACAGTCACATCAGAATGGCTCAGCACTCAGATCTGACATGGAAGGAACTAAATCCTCTCACCATGACAGAATGGCTCATCCCTTACATCTGACCATGGAAGGAACTTAATCCTCTCTCCATGTCAGAATGGCTCTAGGTCTCATCATTTCCCTTTGGAGGGAACGTCAATCTGGAGAACACCAAGCTTCTCCCTGAATTACTCAAAATTCACTTTGGCCAATGGCTTCATCAACACATTAGCTATCTGTTCATCCGTCGAAACATACTGGAGCTTCACTGATCCTCTCTGCACCATATCCCTGATATAGTGATACTTGATCTCGATATGATTTGACTTGTCATGGAACACGGGGTTCTTCGACAACTTCACACAGCTCTGGTTGTCCCAATATATACAAGTAGCATCCAAGTGGAGATCAAATAAATCAGACAATAGCTTTCTCAGCCAAACTTCCTCGCAACTAGCTAAACAAGATGCAACATATTTTGCTTCACCTGTACTCAGTGCCACACAGGACGTTCCTGCTAAACTAAGATATCACACCTGATCCCATACTAAAGCACCATCCTGAAGTGATCTTCCTATTGATGGAACTACCTGCCCAATCTGAATCAACATAAACCTCCAGGTTAATCTTCTGATTTGCCTCATACTTGAGCCCATAATCAACTGTACCCTTCAGGTACCTCAAAATATGCTTTGCAGCAATCAAGTGAACATGTCTCGGATCTGTGACGCACTGACTCAAGGTGTTCACAACAAAGCAAATATATGGTCTTGTGTTCGTTAGGTACATCAAGTACCTAATCATCTGACGATACATCGTAGCATCAACCACTTCTAATGAAGAATCACTCAATAGCTTCAGGTTCAATGCCATAGGTGTGGTTATGGCATTGCAATCCATCATCCCGAATCTCTTCAGAATTTCTACTACATACTTCCCTTGTCCAAGGAATATTCCATCCACATTCTACCACACCTCCATGCCTAGGAAATAGTGCATCATACCCAAGTATTTCATTTCAAACTCAGCAGCAAGTTTCCTCTTCGTATCAGCAATCAACCCATCCATACCTGTTACACACAGATCATCCACATACAGTAGGAGTATCACTGGGTTTCCATTTTCAACCTTGTAAAAAAGGTTGGAATCTGCTTTACTCTTGGTAAAGCCCAAATTGGATAGAAAGCCATCAATTTGGTTGTACCATGTCCTGGGTGCCTATTTCAAACCATATAGGGATTTCTTCAATCTACACACATGAGATTCCCTATCATGTGTCTCAAAACTGAGTGGCTGCTCCACATACGCTTCCTCTTCTACTACATCATTCAAGAAAGCAGTCTTGACATCCATTTGGTGTATCTTCCATTTCATCACTGTAGCCAGAGCAAGTACTGATCTGATGGAAGTGTATCTGGCTACAAGTGCAAAATTTTCTTCACAATCTATTCCTTCTTTCTAGGAGAAACCACAAGCCACGAATCTTGCTTTATATTTCTCTATGCTTCCATCTACAACATGCTTGATCTTGTATATCCATTTGTAAGTTACAATGGACTTCCCTTCTAGTCTTAGGACAACATCCCAAACATCATTCTTCATGATCGATTGATACTCTTCGATCATAGCCTCATTCCATTCTTTCCTTTCTGCCACTTCTTCATAGTTGGAAGGTTCTTTATCAATAATGTCACATAGCAATGCTACATAACTGGAGAAGGGCTAGGGATTATTTTAAGGAACCATACTTATTTAAAAGTGTATAAATGTTGGCGAATCTTACCAATTCTTAAAACGTCAATTATAAAATGTTTGGCGATATTTTTCGAAAAATATTTTAATTTCCAAGGATTTTATATCGTTTATATAATAATTTGGTGATTTTTAGGGTGAAAAAAGTTTTCCCCATCAAATTTGGGTGAAATAGGGCTTCAAAAAATGCAAAATGGCAAATCTTTTTTTGGAGAAAAAATCCTAAAAATATCCAATGGGCTAAATTTCACCCCTAAAATTATCCCTAAGCAGGACCTAGTTCTCTTTCATCCTCTGTGTGTTTTTTTTGAAGATCCATACCTTTCTGCACCTTGGATAATTTCATGTACCCAAGCAGGTTTCCTCTTGTGAGGATTCTTCTCCTGAGGTGGATCTACAGGTTCTTGAGGTTCTTCTAATTCTCGATCTTCTTCTTGAATTTCTTCGTTCATGGTTGTTTCATGAATTCTGGGTGCTTCTGTTTCTTTAGGTTCTTCAGCCGGTCTCTTCCCAGATTTGATGTAGGATGAATCTTCATCAAATGTTACATATCTTTTGATGTAGATCTTCTTGAACCCTTGGAAGTATATTCTATAAGCCTTCTAGCTTTTAGAGTATCCCACAAATATACCCTTCTTTCTTGAAGGATCTAACTTTGTCCTCTTTTCTTTCAGAAGGTGTATGTATACAGGAAAACTGAATATTTTGAGATGGCTGACTGTTGGTTTCTTTATGGAGAAGACTTCTTCATGTGTCTTGTTCTCAAGTACTTTATGTGGAGTATGGTTCTGTACATACACTGATGTTCTGGAAGCTTCTACCCATAGATGCATGGGAAGATCTTGATCATGAAGCATGGCCCTTGCTGCTTCCATGATCATTCTATTCTTTCCTTCTGCAATCCCATTATGTTGTGGATTATATGGAGTGGATAAATCTGTCTTAATCCTTGAGTCTTTGCATAGCTCTTTGAATTCATTTGATGTGAATTCTCTACTATTGTCTAATCTAAAGGTATTGATCTTCTTTTCTGTGTGATTCTCGATCAAGGCTTTGAATTCCTTGAACTTTCTGAATACTTAATCTTTTTTTTCATAAATTATATCCATGCCTTTCTAGAAAAATCATCAATAAAAGAAACATAGTATACATACCCACTTAGTGAAATGGATGACATTGGAACGCATACATCAGAGTGGATGATTTCCAAGATTCCTTTTTCCTTGCTCTCGCTACTTGGAAATGTCTTCTTTGTGTTCTTCCCTTTCGCACATCCTTTGCATACACCTTCATGTTTTGTATGCATTTCTGGGAGACCTTTAATAGCTTTTCTTGCAAGTGGTAGTGCTCTGTAATGCACATATGCAATCCTTCTATGCCAAAGCTCATTTGGTTCTACTGAGTCATGAACCAAATCTTGTTCTGGTTGTCCCTTCAATTTGTATAGTCCTCCTTCTTGTTCCCCAATCACTATTGCATCATCAAAGGACTTTCCCTTTGGCCACATGAGGACTTGGTCATATACAAATGAAACCCTCATTCCTTTTGCATCCAATGCAGATATGGAGAGGAGGTTCTTCTTTAGTCCAGGTACAAACAATAAATATTTCATTTTGATATACTTTCCAGAGTCTAGCTTGTATGAGGATTCACCACTACCTTTTATTGGATACTGGTAGTCATCTTCGAGTTTCACCTTGTGAGGTGATTCATGTTTAGATAATTTCACAAAGGATTCCTTGAATCCTGTGATATGTTTGGAAGCACCACTGTTTATAAGCCAATCATTGCTGCCATGTGTGATAGTTCCTGTGAGAGCGGAAATCAGAACATATTCTTCATCACTTGAAGAATCATCACTGTCTTGTCTGTTTCTCTTTGTGGAAGGTTCATCATCCTCTACAGCATGAGCATGATGTCTTCTCTTGTTTCCCTTCTTCTTGTGAGAGCTACTTTTGTTTCTAGGAGAATCTCTAGCAAAGTTTCCTCTTTCATCACATGTATAGCAAATGTAACTAGACCTATCTCTAGGATTTATAAAGTTATTTCTTTGGTGAGAGTGCTTACCTCTGTGGTGGCTAGATCTGGTTTTCTTGCATTGTACTGTGAGAGCTTGATCTTCACTTCCCATCTTTTCTTCTCGAGCTGCTATCCGAGCTTCTTCTTGAGAGCATTATTCCCATAGTCTTCTGAACTTGACTAACTTCTTTCTGACATAGATCCCTTGAATGAAAGAGTCCCATGTCCTAGGGAGACCATTCAAGGTGGTCATTACAATCTCTGCATTCTCCCACCATTCTCCACTTCTTCATCTACTGCTTCAAGTTGTTCTTTGATCTAGGTCAACCTTGTGAAGTATGACTGTATGGTCTCCACATTCTGGATCTTCACATTCTTCAACTGGTTCCTCAAGGTCATCTTCCAATTTATGTTCTTTCCTTCAAAAAATTTGGTTAGGGAATCAAACATAGCTTTAGGTTTCTTTAGAGAGGACACCTGTGGTATGAGGTGATCCTTGATTGAATAAGCAATAATCCTCTTATCCATAGCCAACTTATTCTTGTGTAAGGACTTAGCCTCATCTCCCTCTAGAACTGGAATCACTTCATTGATGTAGGAGTCCAACTCATTTTCTTCTAGGACTAGGGAGATACTATACTTCCAGGCTCGGAAGCTATCATCCCCCTCAAGATTTTCATCAGGCTTGGTATGATGAGACATCTTAACTGAGAACCTCAAATGGAAATACAAAATATTTAGATCTTACAAGGTCAAGATGTCAGATCTAAATCTGGAGCTGAATTTCTGCAGTGTTGGTTTAGGAGCAGATTAGGGTTTGACTTTCCTAGAGTTCTGTCCAACCAAAATATTTGATATTGATCTCTAAACTTTGATTTTGAGGAGGAGATCAATAGAGGCCTGGGCTCACTCAAAAATTCCACTTATGTGGAAAGCCCTAATTTCCAGCAGCAGTGTCGGGTCAAAAACTGAAAATGCTCAGAATCAGATACTGCTTCGATAGAAAGATGCACCCTGGGGAGGAGAGTCAGTCCAACCTTCTTTGCTGAAAATATGTGGAGAGAGATTCAAAGAGTAGGAAGACCTAGTTTTCATAGATGTACAGTGTCTTCTTCTTAGGCTAGCTCTGATACCATCATTAGATTTTTATCATTTAAGCTAGCATTAACTTAGGATATTAACTGAGAGAATAACAAGCAAAACAATCAAACACATAAGACAATGAACAAAAATATTTTCCTCAGGGAAACCATAAAGGAAAAAACCCCTCAACTTCCTTAGAGATAGAATCAACACCAAATAGTAAATCCCCCAAAATAGTAAGATGATATCCTGGCAGTAGTAGCCTCTTTATTTCTAGCCCCAGCAACTTCTTCTTCCTCAGCTATGCACTACAACTGAGTGTGAGTGAGTGTGTGATAAATAGAGAGTCTCACTCTCTATTTATACTAATTCCCGAATTGACAATGACTCACTAGGGCCAAATTCTCTAGGAGAGTCTAATAACCCTAGTGCCCCGAAACTGTGGGGACTTTAACCCTTGAACAATAGGAGGGTTACCCACAATGACTTGAAATGACTTGTTTACATTATAGAACCTCCCGATAGGAACATCGGGGCATGACATGACTCAAATACATTATAGACACTTCCTAGAATAAACATCGGGCTACAAGGCATAAGATATACAAATGAATACATTCCGAAGTTACAAATACATCAACAAAAACACGCCTTCAAGCCCCCAAAATCAATAAATAATCAATGTTCCAATGTGTTTGTATAACTTAGTCTTCTTCCCCCTGAAAATGAATCAAGATTAAAATGGATCTTTGGATATCAATGTCCTATAAATCAGTATTCACGTGGATCTGTAGATATTTATGCGATACCCTCTGAAAACTACTCATGGGTATCCCACTTTCAATAGTTTTCCCTAATTAATAACAACAAAATTTAGCCATGAAAGTTGGTTTCTCTCTTTCTCTGTAATAGAAATCATGGTCAAAGAAGCAATTAGTAGAGAAATTAAGTTCGTAACTGACAATAAATTTTGATAGTAGTTTAGACCAGTGAGAATTTCTCCTGAATTTTATTAAATAATAATGTAGTATTTCTGAATGCCTCAAAGAGACAATAGCGTGAAAAATTATGCCATGATTTTAGGATCATTCAAGCATTAGGTTGCGTGATAACAGTTGTTGAGTCATCGACTAATTTTTATACCGGTGTTGTGGAACCCACCCTAGCCACTAGATAGGTTGCGGGCTCAATGCTATTCCCATCAGTGGCACAAACCAGATCTCCACTATCGCCCTAAGAAAAGTGTAAGTGATTTCCCAGGAAAACAAGCTATAAATCGCTCCAGAAGAAGCACCCCCAGCAAGCTATGCAAAGGCTGCTGCATCCATCACCCTCAACCTATGATGCATCTCATATTTAATATAGAATGTTGGAATAACCTGTTAATGTTGCTACCCATGTTCAGTATGTACCCATTCCTCTTCATGTCCACTGTTCAGTATGCCCATTTCTCTGTGTTCGATGGGACCTTCGGTAAACAGGTCGATAGGAAGTCATCCTATAAACAAAGAAAGGGGTGTTAATTAAATCTCTAAGGTAAAACCCAACGGAAGTGGCTAGTGTAGACTTAGCAGGGTTCAAATTTTGGTGGTTGTGGAGGGAAATTTTGGAGTTTGTGGAGGGAATGTATTTGACTATTTTGAAATTATTTTATTTTTAATAATATATATATTATTTTTAAAAGTTAATTAGTCCGTACTTGGGTGGAGTTATTCTATAGATTAAGTTAATCATTCCATAATAGGGTGGTACATGTGGTGGGAGAATTTTCAATCAATTAAGAAATAAATTTCACATAGAGTTTAGGATAAATCATTAATAATCAAGCAAAGGTAAATTAACTTTGTTTTGAGTTAAAAATACTCAAATCATGAGAGATCAAGAATATTATTGTAATGGGGGAATCTATAATGATAATTCAACATTTGTAAAATCAATTGTATCTTCAAGATATTTGTTTAGAGAGATTCATTCATAGAGATCAAATGTTGGCAAAAATAAATATAGAATTTTATCTCGAGTCCCAAGAGGTCGTAATAATTTAGTACATCTCAAAGAAAATAAGGTTGTTTCATTAGACGTTGGAATCATATGTATAAATAATGTCTATTTCCTATTATATCACATCTAACTTGAAGATTAGAAGTGTAGAATATTGCTTAAGAATGATGGAATTGAAACTAGGAGAGAAGTTTCAAAGAAACATTAAGGTGAAAGGAAGGGCATTAAAGATATCGACATTAAATACCTACTAATTTGTCCAAGAAGGAGGTGAAGTTTATTAAACTCACAAAAATAAATTGGAGTGTTGAAGATGTGATTTGGATTTTGGAAATTATTACTATTAGTAGTTTTGGATCTTAGAAAGAAATATGTGAAAGTTGACAAAGTGGATGTTCTTGGATGTGGTTGGGCACTAATATCTCTATTGAGGTAGGTTATAAGTGCAATGTGTTGCTTCCTCTAGCTCAATGGATTGGATCTAGTTATAATTCGGTATTGTGAAGCGTGTATCTAGTTTGAGTGTTGACTGGTTCTTCTTATTTTGGTCATGGATTTTTTTACATTAGGGGTAGAAGTTGTTTTAGTTTGGAATCATAAACTCAATTGTTGGTTTTGGAAAAGAATGAAAATTCATAGTAACTTCAATTAGTGCATACTATGAGACCTCACGCCTAAAAAGAACTCAATGGAGAAATGAATGACATTAAGAGGATATCAAGGTAGCCCTCTCACACTTCAATAGAAGAATGACCAATCAAATTGAAGACCAAATAACAAGGAATTCATAGATTTTAAATATTTTGGCTCGTTATAAAGAAAGAAAATTGAGAAGTTGGAAGCATATTCTAAGATGATCTATGAATTGTACTTATGCCTAGCTAGTATCTTGCACTTGCATAGTGAACCATCACACTCTTAGTTTCCCCTCTAAAGGTATTTATTGGTTCTATTAAAGTTGCACTAAAATATGAGGAAATTCATGTTAAACAAACACGAGGCAACATCGAGATCGCAATGGTAGATCGTGAGTATAATATTTAGGTTGACATCAAATAGGAATCCCTTAGTGGGCATGAATTCACCTAAGTTCAAGTTTTTAATATATATGGAAAATTAGTTTTGTTGTTAGCCCACTTTATTAGGCATCATAGCAATGGAATTTATAGTTATAATTTTGGGAAAGTAAAACCAAATTAAACTTGTGCTCCTCCTATGAAGGTTGTGTCTCCTTCAAGCCTCCTGTGACAAAGAAAATGAAATGAAACCCAAAGGAAACTCACATTCACGCTTATTCTTTCTTACGAGTGCAAGGAACTTGATCTCCCATAGAATATGCCATGTCCATAGCTATTGGATAAATTGAGCACATAGGATTATATGTCAATGGCTATTGGATAAACCAAGAACAAAGGATTATGAGGATGGAAAAAAAACGAACCTCGGCTCATTAAAGAGAGATACAGACATTAATCAATGAAATAGAAAGACATATATTCTTTCTCTCCAACTAGAAAAGGAAATGCCCATTAAGTTGTTTTCTCCTAGAAGCAGAGGCCATGGAACATTTCAATCCATGAACCTCCACCATTATAGATTTCATCTAACAAATCCATTTCATCTAATAGTCTTGATGCTTTCACTGGTTTGTTTTCGTTGTTTTAATTATGTATCTGCATTGGGCCAATTCAATGATTTTGTTTTCCCTAGGTTTAGAAACAACAATTTGAGTTTGGTTGGAATGGAGAACATTAATCCTCCAGGAGTTTTAGAGCTCACAAATGTCACACATTGGATGTTGGTCCATTCCATTTATCCATTTCCCTTATATTTCAATAATTCATCAAATAATTTCATTCACTCTTTCAATAGCACCTTCGTTATGTCTATTGTCCTGCAGTATCTGAATCTTGGACTCCATGCCCTTATGTTTATTTAAGTTACAAATAAAATACATTTTTGTAAGAATCCCACTTAAGGCTTATACCAAATTTTATCTATCAAACCTTAAGATAAAATAAAATAGTTATTTTGTTAACTTTATAATTTTATTCATATGCTTAAAATGCTTGAAGAGGCTTTCCTAACTCAACATAGTTTGACGTTTTAGAAGGTTAGGAAGGTCTGTATTGCAACAAAAAATTTGAAAATAAGATTTAATGTAAGTCTATGCAATGCACTCTAAGAAAATTGATTCCCATCCTCAACACTCATAGTCTCACAGAGATGGAAAATACTTGGAGCCCAGCACGGTGGTTTAGGAACTGTCTAATGCCTTGCTTCACTATAGAGCTCATGAGAAATTGTCCTTCTCTTGGCTATATAAATTTCCTTCTTTGTACTAGTTAAAAGGAGATACTTTTGATCTTCTAGATTAAAGTTAATGACCTCTTTTTAGTATATTAATTTTATTTTAACCTCAAAAACTTTCTCGCATCACATTTTCTCTTTAAGTTTAGATGTAATAATATTTTTTATGTTATCGATGTTTTGCAAAGTGACATTTTTCGTCAATCCCTCAATGGTTTAACTAAGCCATATAATATGTAATTTTTATAATATAGTTATTATATCTAATATATTAATATTAATAAATTAAAAAAAACAATAATTTAAATAATAAAAGGACCATGTGTGGGGCCTCAAGCTACCATACTTTGTTACGTGAGAGGGATATGATGCTCATTTAAATATTTGGGATGCTAAGTGTCGTTATCATTTCCCATTCAGTGGTACAATTCCAAAATACAAAGACTTACACCAATATTTTCCTCAATGGCACATGGGCAATGGGTAGGGCCTTAGCTATCACATAAGTTGTACATAAGAAATTTGTAACTTGCAAGAGGAATATGGTAGCCATATTAAGTTTTGTAACACTGAGGATGGCTATTATGAACCAATGTTTAAATTAAGGGTCTAAGTATTTACCAATTCCATATAGGGCTCATGGTCCATGCATGGTCATCTAGAGCACCACGTATAGTTTCTATAAGGAATCTTTAGCATACATGAGATATATGGTCATCATTTTGAGGATTAACAAACTAGGGATGGTTTTAAAGGCCCATTCCTTGGTATAGATCCATATATACATACATACATACATACATACATACATACATACATACATACATACATACATACATACATACATACATATATATATATATATATATATAAACTTTTTTTAAGGACCCCAAAATAACATACATGCCCTCCATAAGGAATTTTGGATTTTGAGTGTGATGTTGTTAGTATTTTGAGGTTTAAATTACCAGGAATGGTTGTCAATACATGTCCCATGGTTTCATGTGAAAATAAATTTTCTTAGACCATAACATTTGTTTTTGGGGCTCATAATCCATCTATCAATACATAGGCTACTATTGGGGACAAATATTTATCGAGCTAGTGTCTTTGCGTGTAGGTTAATAATAAGCAAGAGGAAGATGCAAAATCCTTGGCTTTATTCTACCCTAGGTGCATAAAGATACATGCAAGAAATGGATATCCATTGAATACAGTGGAATTTTATGGCATCCATGAAAACATAATTAGAGAAGAAAATTCATTTCATTCCACAGTTTTAAAGAAACATACCAAAGCATGGAAGATAATATTGATCAATTATGTTTCATAAATTAAAGAAGAAAAAGATAACCAAAGACATTTCAAGAAGGTATTCCATAGAACCATCCTCAACTCTTTTCTTCTTTTGGAAATCAAATGTATATTACATCTCCAAATTGGAACCTAAATAACAATTTAAGATGGCAAATTCATAATTGACCTATCCTCTTATAGTGGAACCTACAAGGTGAGCCAAAAAATACCCTTTTGTTTTGAAAAAAATGTGGTTTGGTCAATGACGATTTAAAGGTAATTCAAGTGAGTGGTGAGAGAATGTTGATATCCCACATAAGCTCAAAAATTTTATGTTACAACAAAAATTTAAAGCATTCAAATCTTACGATAAATTCCTTGAAAGTTTTTAAAGCCTTGAAAGCCTTTACATCTAAAAAATGAGAAACATAACATTGATCATTGAGTGGAACTTCAAGGATCAATGGAACTTCTTGGGAACTGATATATTTTCATAGAGTATCTGTATTTATGTAAAACCCACACTAGTATATGCAACATGACCATGGAATTTCATAATTGTTGTCATAATATAGATTTTGTCATAATTGTTGGACTACAAAATTCCATGATAATAACATATTTCCAACAAGGGTGATTATAATATGCTCATCACGTGGCTTATAGAATTTCTCATTGAGACACTGTTTTGTGGACTATAATGCTTATGAAATATGACCATAATGTTAGGATGGAAAAATGTCAACAATGTTTAATAACATGTTTGAGCATAATGTTGTCTCATGTAATGTTGTGATTTGGGATTGCATATAAAATGGGAAAATCGAGGAGGTTCACAAATTGTTTAAAAGAATGCCACAATGGAGATATGCATCATTTCAAGCATGGAGAGATGTTCTGACATTGGTATTGTTGTTTCTTTATGTGAACCTAATACATACTTGGAGTGGATTTGACATACCCATTACGGTTACCAACAAAAATTTCCAAAAGGTGAGGGTATTCCATCATGTTAACTAATGAGTAATTTGAGGGAGTAAAAGAATGTAATATGCGATTAATGTGTCAAGGAAATACAAGGAAAAAAATGGCCATTTATAAGGTGGGAGGGAACATTAATTAAACTCAGAACATCACACATCCAAATATGCCATGTAAGTAAGGAGAATTTTTCTACATCAACCTTACCATAGGGAATTTTGTCTCTAGCGATCATGTGACACTAATAGGCATATGTTCACCACACAATCCGTATAAAGGGAATATTTATCATGTAAGTGGAATAAAATATTAGTTTCAAGTTTGGCACACTAAGGATGGATCTCATGGCCTATTCCATGGTCTAGGGTAAACATATAAAGTCCTAGGCCATAACATTTTCCTCAAGGGATTGTGTCCCACACATGGGGCCCTAGTCCACAATTTCATCTATATGTGGGAAATATTTGTATTATAGGAAATAAATGGCCATTTCAAGCTCTGTGCAACCAAGAATGGTTATCATTGATTAGGCGATATTATCAAGTCAAAACACAATGTCTAAGGGTAAGGGGCTCATGGGTCGTGTTTGATGCCATAGGCCACCTCAAAGGAACTATATACTACATAGGTAATATTTATCCAATGGTTAAGATATGTTGGCCATTTCGAGGTTTGGCACACCAAGTATGGCTTTCGGTCCATAGGCCATAGTTTGATGCGAAAAGTCGAGTTGTCGGTGCAAATCATTTTTCCTGAGGACTCGTGAACTATGTGTGGGGCATTAGGCCACCAGAAATCCCTATAAAGGGAATATTGGCATGTGAGAAAGATATAGTACCTCTTTTTATGAATTTTGGTTAACCATGGATATTTATTGTAACTTAAGCAATGAAAAGGTCAAAATATGTGTCCTCAAACCATAACATTTTCATTTGGCCTATAAGCAAGATATGGTCTCTATTTAAATATTTGTAACTGTAAATATGATTTCTATGGCCTATGCCATGCACCAAGGTCTAAATTTAGGGTTAAATGCAATATGAATTACCTTGGGGCTCATGGCCCATGAATGGAGGCTAGATTATAACACAAGTTCTACATGGGGATTCTTAGCCTACATGAGAGATATGTTCACCATTTTGACGAAGGGCACACCAGTGATGGTTTTTAAGTCCCATGTTATGATATAAGGTTAAATAAGGGTCTTAGGTCATAACAATTTTCTCTAATCTCATGGTCCATGTTCAAGCCCTCAAATCGCAACACATACTCTCCATAGGGAATCATTAGCCTACAAATGAGATATGATAGAAATTTTCCTCTTTCTAACACTAGACATGGTTCTCAATGAATATGGCATGGTTCAATGCTAAAATCCCTAGGCGTATACTATAACATTCATATATGGGCCTTATGATCTATTTGTGGGGTCATAAACCACCATATAGACCTTACAAATGTAACCTTTATCATGCAAATGACATATGGTCCTATACTGAGGATGCAATTTCTTGGTGTCCAAGACAAGGTTGATACAAAAATACAAGTTATTGGCCCATAAAATTTTTCTTTGGATATCATGTCCCATACGTGGGACCCTGGACCACCACACAAGTCCTACAAAGGAAATATTTGGCATATGAGTGAGATGCGGTGTTTATTTCAAGGTTTATCACACCATGGATGGTTTAAAAAAACTGCCCCCAAAATTTCAATTCTTGGGACTTGGGGAGGGGGGGTTAGCAAAACTGTCTCAAGCCAAAACCGCCCCCAAAAGAGTATTTTGTTGTAGTGAGGCCAATAATTCCCTATGCAAAGGCTCATTGGATGGCATGGTTCCCACACATAGTCCATGGTTCCTAAAGGTAAAATACTTTTCTTTAAACTATCTATTTTGACCTTAGACTGTGTCTAAACTTATTATAACCATCCTTAATGTACTAAACTCAAAATGGTCATCATGTATTGATCACATGACAATGATTCCCTTTACAGGACCTTTTGTTGTCTAAGGGATACAATGATGTCTCATGAGCAACATAGACAAACATTATGGTATAATACCCTACATTTTTGCATTGAACCACATCACGGGCACCAAGAACCATGTCTAGTGTTCTAACTAACCTCAAAACTAGCATCATGTCCCACTTCCAAGACAAATATTCCCTATGGAGAGCCAATATGGTGGTTTGGGACCACACACATGTAACATATCTCCATAGTAAAATGATACAATGTAAGATGGTCCTAGATTTTTCATTACACCATGGAATGGTCCTCAAGTTCCATCTCTAATGTAACCCTCCTCAACTTGTTGGCCATATATCACATGTAGGAAAAGGATTCCCTACACAGACCCTATGCAATGATGTGGGTTACTATGCAAAGAACATGAGAAACATAGGAAAATGTTCTATCCCAACAACATGGGTTTTGTTATCAAATGAAGGATTAGTGACCAATAAGAATGCATAATGTGATGAATATCAAAATAGCCACCACATCCCTATGAAAGGAAAAAGGTGGACTAGGGCCTCATGGATGTCCTATGTAGAACCCAAAATCCACATGTTATAGACTAAAAATCTGATTCTTCACCCTGTAACATGAATTGGGTCATGAGAACCATCCTTTGTGTACTAAACCTTGAAATGTGATGCCACATCTCAATCCCATGCCAAATATTTCCTATGCATGGGATATGTTATGGTATTTTAAAATGTGATATAACCACCACCCCAAAAGTCCAAATTCTCGTGACTTTTAAGTGAGCTTTTTTAAAATTGGCTTAAAAGAGACCTTTAGGGGGGGTTCAAGTCAACCCCCCCCAAAAAAATTCATGACAATTGGACTTTCGAGGGAGGGTATATCACAACTTCCCCCACAAGTCCAAACACGTAACTTTTGGGGGATACTTTAAAACAAACGCCCCCAAAATCCCAATTATCATTCCATTTGGGGGCAAATATCAAACAACCGCCCCCAAAAGGAAAATTATTATGACTTTTGGGGGCCTCTTTAAAAGAACCACAACCAAATTTAAGCAACATAAATTCTATTCCAAGTACTTTCATGGATAGTATTTTGAGCAATAGTTGGACATGAGAATAAATTCAAAGGTACAACACATATAAATTCCAATTTGCATTGATAATGTTTCTTAACAGTGGATTTCTTCTTAAGGGACTACAGATATCACCATTGTTCAAGAAACAAGAAAAATTACGGTAACCTCATATAGGTGGTAGCAGTCTCTATCCTGCCATTGAGAATGAATTAAGAACTCCTTATGCTACAGCAAATAGTTTTGTCAATAACTATGTGGTGATGGATGAATCCTGTATGTAACAAAGGTTACAAAAATTCCTTGCAATTGGCAGATGTTCCTGCCCTATTTCATGGTGATGATACTGAAGTATATCTGAGTTTTTAAAATCAAACTAGACCAAGGATAGTGGATCATTAGTTCACTAAATTCCTTACATTGGTTAAATTCTTTTAGTCCATTCTTTCCCCATCACAAAACTAATGTATATTGTCCTGGTTTAGATACAAATTCGTTAAATTTACATCTGGAGATCAGAAATTTCCTTACAAAGGTCGATGTGCTTGTGTTGATACCATTTTCAATTTTCAATAATGTATATTGAGGTCCTCTGTTCCCACTAGTATAATGTTCAGTGTCAAAGGTTGAGGCTCCTGATGAGGTGCTCTCATCTTGAATCTAAACAAAAGGGTTTTAAGAATGTCTAGTTCTTCTAGGTAAGCTTATGGTGTTGGACATATTGTAAATTAGGTAGCTATGTTCTCAATAGCTTTCAGATGCAATGTTGCTTCTTTGTTCAATTGGGGAGATGCCCCTTTTAGTTAGGATAGCTTTTATCAATGCTAGTTGGGGTTTTTGGTTTTTCTATGTTCTCAGAATTTGTTTGTATGGCAGTGATGTTGGGTGTGGTGGCTTGAGGATCCAAGAGGAATAGGAGATATTAGCTCCAATTAATGAAAATGTGTAGGATTCAAATTCATCATTTCATTGTTAATCTAAAGTGGCCCAGAAATTTTAAAAGGTTTGTCTTATGTTAGTATGCAAGTCAGACATGCTCTTTATTTGATCTTGAAAAATTTCTACTTTGGCAATGGGTGCAAGATTAAATAGGTTTATCCCATGGATTCTGCAAGTGGCCGAGAACTTTAAAAGATTCATCTTGTGTCGGTATAAAAGTCATACATGCTCTTTGTTGGCAATGGATGTAAGATTAAATTTGGTTAATCCCATGGATTCCACACCTATTAGCTCATGATTTTCAAAATCATGTTAACATTATTGCTGTTTCTATGTCATTTAGCATTGTTCCCTACTAGTATTTTTATGTCATTTAGCAATGTTCCCTACTAGTATCACAGTCTTTAATTGACACAATAGGTTGCTTCAAGATTTTGTTTAGGGATGGTAACTATAAAAAATAACATTTTTCTTTACTGCGTTAGTGGTGGCTACTAATATTTTGCAATATTTACTTGGTACTGGAAGCTCCTTCATCAATGACATTCTCATAGATTAGTTTTATATTTCTGTAATGTTTTCTCTTGTGGTAAGATGAAGGTATATGTTAGCAAAGCCACTTTGAGGGAAGTTCAAATCTACAGGCTCTCATAATTTTCAAAATTGGGTTAACATTATTGTTGTTGTTATGCCACTTAGCATTGTTCCCTACTAGTATTGCTATGTCATTTATAATTGTTCCTTGCTAGTATGACAGTATTTAATTGACACAATAGGTTGCTTCAAGATTTTTTTAGGGATGGTAACTAGAAAATATAAAATTTGTCTTTACTGCGTTAGTGGTGGATACTAATATTTTGCAGTATTTAATTGGTACTGGAAACTCCTCATCAATGACATTTTCATAGATTGTTTTTATATTTCTACAACTTTTTGTCTTGTGGGAAAATGAAGGCATATTCTAGATAAGTCAAGTCCATGGAAGTTCAGATTTCCAGGCTCTCACGGTTTTCAAAACCGTGTTAACATTATTGTTGTTGCTATGTCATTTAGAATTGTTCCATACTAGTATTTCTATGTCATTTAACATTATTCCTTGCTAGTATGTCAATCTTGAATTGACACAATAGGTTGATTCAATATTTTGTTTAGGGCTAGTAACTAGAAAAAATAACATTTGTCTTTATCGTGCTACTGGTGGATACTAATATTTTGCAGTATTTAATTGATACTAGAAGCTCCTTAGTCAATGACATTGTTGTAGATTAGTTTTATATTTATGCAACTTTTCCTCTTATGGGGAGATGAAGGCATATGTTAGAAAATTCAAGTCCAGGGAAGTTCATATTTGCAGGCTCTCTACTAGCAGAGGATGAAAGTGTTGAATATCACCACCTAAAACCATTTTTTCTATATACATCATTATTACTGGATAATGAAAAGTAACATGTAGTTATGATATGGATCTGAATAATTTCAACTATGATCTCAAGTAGTAAATATAATTTAATGCATCACTTCACTTTGCAGAATCGTTGATAGACGTTATATGCAGGTGAGGTTGTCATATGCTATATGCAGGTGAGGTTGGTGGGGCATTGTCCCAACCAGTCAAAAAAGGCATATCAATGTCAATGTGCAGTAGTTTTTCCCATAAGTAGTTGGATTTGAGGGCTTGGGCCTATTTGAGGTAGAAATTGTAAGGGTGGGAAAGTACTTCTCATGGAATGGAAACCAAGAGATAGATGGCATCTGTTTATTATAGTGTATTTATATTCAAAATAAAACATGCAAAATAATCGATGTAATCGATCATGAAGCCCCAAATTTTGGATTGTTGGTTAGGGAAACTAGATGGGGTGGCATCGCACCACAATCATCATCATAAAAAGGAGAATTCGTCGGTTGTTCCAAAACCAATACTCCATCTCCAAATTTCCCTCCTCTCAATTGCTGCCCCAATTCGTACATGAGTTATATATATTTGAGTTGTTACAATAATGGTACAACAATTGAAAGTTATAATGCACATAACAATATCTTTAAGCGGTTTATGTTCACCTTGTTTTTTTTTACACTATGGATGATATTGTGGTTTCTAAAACACCTTTATGCTGAAGAAGTGTTCACCACTTGTGAAAGAACATGTGTCGTCAAAACATTATAGATACAGCTTAGAGTTTCCATGCATGTTCAACCGCTTGAGAAAAAATAAATTCCCAAAATATTCAATTGCATGGATGATCCCAAAGAAATGTTACTCATTGGTAAAGTGGTTTAGTGGTTTCTTTATTGTATCACTCATTAGGGACTAGTTTGTCTAATGCTTGCATTATGCATATAACCAAGATGGACCTCTACATCCTAGTGCAACTCTTTATCCTAGTTGCCTCCACACATTACAAATCACCTTGGTGATTCCTAAAATTCTAATAGTTAGAGACCTATTTCTCTATATTTGAAAGGATTGGTCATAGGAATTATGAAAATATTAACCAATCTAAATTATGATAACAAGGAATAATGGAATGGAAGGCGTATGTATTTACAACAGAATATGGGCACTATTACTTGAAGAACAACACCCTTTCTTGTTTAATGGGGCATACATTAATGTGCTTATAAACCCAATTTAAGGCTCAATATTGTATATCTAATATTAGGGAGGATTATTTATTCCCTATGAGGTTTCTATGATTCTATTTTTGATGGTGCAGTTGTCTCATCCCTCATATCCATTTTGTATTTCATTTTCCCAATGTCAATGGCCCTGGCAATTTTACAAAGATAGTGTTGTACAAGATATCATTTTAACACTTTTTAGTATGTCCTATGCATATTTAGTTCAGAATTTTGTGATAATTTGATCTGCAAAATGATCTAGGAGCGCAAGAGACTCTTAGAATTTGAATTACATATAAAAAACCAACAAAAAATCTTGAAAGAGGAACATGTTTACATACACATGTGAACAAAAAGTGGATATTATTGAACAGTCTAAGATATAAATGTGTTAAGAACATGTATATATTACATATGGATCAAATTGTGAGGCTTAGGGAGACAAATCCGAGTGTACATTTGACATTGCCAAAATTTGGCTCAATCCCCCATAAGTGGACCAAACAATCTCCAAATCAACCCAAACGGTCACAAATCAAGGTGTGGACGTGGAGGATGTGTGTTGGGGAAGTTATGACTCTAATGCATGCATGGGTGAGAAATTATAGGTGTGTGGGAGGCTCTAGGTGACAATAAATGCTCCTAGGAGAGCCAAAATGGACAAAATACACCAACAACGCCCCCTAGTCAAACCTAGATCACCCAAATCAAGTATGTAGCACTCCAAGGAATTAAATTATGGTGAAAATGTGTTGGTTTGACCAAATATAGAATTTTTTCATGTGTGAAAGTCTTTGAAATAACCATTTCACCTCCTAAACAAATTCCCTAAGTCTAAACCATAGAAATTTAATGCTAAGAAGAAAATGAAATTGACCAAGGTTATGAACCAAGGTGATAAGTATTGGATTACTGCTCTAACACCCCCCCTTAAAAATTAATTAGTAAAACTCATCAAAATATTATTGGACGCCTTGGAAACAAAGGCTCAGGTCACCTCATTACAAACAAAAATTTATTTGTCCATGTAAAATGAGGAAAGAAGGAAAACCTGATGGGAACAAAACCTCCCCTCTAAAATGGACATGGGGATGAAAACATGTAAGTGAATGGAATCCAAAACCATACATCATTCACTCCAAGAAATTATCTCAAGTAACTGAAGGTCTTCTCAGTAAAAATATTGGTGAATATGTCAGCAGTTTGCTCGATGGATGGGCAATACTGCAAGGAAATCACCCTGTCATGCACTAAGACCCGAATGTAGTTCATATGGATCTCTATGTGATTTTTTATCTACCTTTGTACTGGATTTTTATATATTTTGATGGAAATTTTATTGTCACACCAAATGGTAGTGGGTGAATCAAATGCAACATCAAGCTCCCGAAGAATACCTTGCAACCATACACATTGCGTGGCTGCATTCACTGCTCCCCTGTATTTGACCTCTACTGAAGAAGGAGAAATTTTGTGATGTTTATTAATAGACCATAAAATGGGACCATCAGCAAGTATAATAAAAAACTGAAGTGGAATTTCTATCATTGGGATCTCTATCGCAATCCGAATCAGAAAATCCTACTAGTTCTAGTGAAGAACTAGCTGCATAGTGTACCCTGAAACTCTTGGTTCCTTGAACATACTGAAGGATATTTTTGGTTTCCTTCCAATGGAACTCATGTGTCTTCTGCATATACCTTTCTACAACACTAAAAACATAATCTAAATCAGGTCTGGTATGTGTAAGGTACAACATCCTACCAACTAGTTGCCTATACAATGAGCAATCTACCAAAGGAGAATCACCAAATTCACCTAGTTTTATGCCAGAAAGAAATGGGCACTTGTATGCCTTACAATAATCCATTTTGAAATTTATTAACAGGTTTGAAGAATACTTAATGTTGGTTTAGCATGATGCCTCTTTCATATTGCTAGGTTTCCAATCCTATAAATTGTTTTAGCAATCCTAGATCAGTCATTGAAAACTCACTCTGTAGAGATTCCTTGATTGATCCAATTTGTTTGGTGCATATCCCTATAATTAAGAGTTCATCAAAATACATTACAATAACCTTCAATACATCATCAAATTTCTGAAAATACACATTTGTATCATACTTGCATCGAATTAAACCAATTTAGAGAAAACAACTATCCATTTTAGCATACCAAGTCCTTGGGGCTTGCTTGAGCCCATAGAGGGACATATTCAACCTGGAAACAAGGGAAGGATCCTCTTGGAAACCTCCAGTTTGTTGCATGTATATATATTCCTGTATTTCACCATGGAGTAATGCACTCTTTACATCCATGTTGTGAACTTCCCAACATTTACTAGCAGCAATGGCTAGAACTAGCCTAATTGAATCCATCTTTGCAACCGGTGCAAAGGTCTCAGTGTAGTCCACTCCTTGGAATTGAGAAAATCCATTAGAAACTAAGCTGGCCTTGTACTTCATATCAGAATTATATTCATCAATTTTGGTTCGAAATACCCACTTACATTGAACAAGCTTCCTCTTAGGAGGCAAGGGAACCAATTGCCATGTCTTATTCTCTTGAAGAGAATTGAATTCATCTTGCATGGCTGATTGCCACCTTGGATGATGGAAATATTACTGATATGACTGTGGATCATATCCAATCATCATATAATAGTACTAATCAAGAGAAATTTCACTTGCATAAGAAGCATTGTGAAATTGGGATCTTGTTTTCCTATGATCTAGAGGATTTCCTGCTAGATCCCCAGCAGCTTGTATAGTTTTCTCAGCCCATTTGGACCTTCAAGGTGAGTCATGTACAGAAATTTCATATTCATCCCTGTCATTATCATAATTATTAGAAAAATCATAATTTGATTCATCACTTACATCATCATGGTGTTGGGGAGAAGAGCATTCCCTCGGTGCTAGCTCAAAATCTGGTATGATCTCCTCTTCAAATTGCACACTTGTCTCAATGAAAGTCTTATGTGTGGATGTATAAAAGAGATTATAACCCTTGTTTTCTTCTCCATAACAAACCATGATACATTCTTTATTTTTTGGCATCAATGAATTCCTCTTTTATGATGGAATTTGAGCCCATGCCCTTGAGCCAAAAATTCTGAAATGTGAGACATTTGGTTTATGGCCAAACCAAGCCTCATAGGGTGTTTTCCCTTTCACTGATTTATGTAAAGCCTTGTTCTAAACACATGCAACACAATTGATGGATTCATCCCATATCTTGGGACTAAATTCCTTTTCCTCAATCATGCATGTGGTCATCTCTTTGAGAGTGATATGTTTCCTCTCGGCCACACCATTTTGTTGTGGTGTGTAGGGGACCGAATGTTGCATTTGGATGCCACATTCCTCACAAATATTCTATATATTTTTATTAAAATATTCTTTACCATTATCAGTCCTAAATATTTTAATCCTATTCTTACTTTGGTTCTCCACTAGGTCCTTCCAAATCTTCAATGTCTCAAAGACTTCTGATTTTAACTTAAGGAAGTACACCCAACAAAACCTCGAGTAATCATCTATGAAAGTGAGGACATACCTTGATCCTCCATAGGAGGGAGTGAGAAGAGGACCTGTTGTCACTAATTCTTGCAGGGAATTTTCCATATTGTGATGATGGCATAAAGCTGCAAATATAACTTCCGAAAGTAGTTCTGCCTATGATTCAAGTGGATCAATTGGTGTGTGGAAGCATGTTATCAGTAAGTTGAGCACAGGAAAACACCGTTCTGAGTCTGAAGGTAATGGTGAGAAGATCAGAAAGTATACCTTCTCTATCTATTGTGATGTTAAGGCTAAAGATTGAGAGGCAGCGAGTAGCTGTTTTAGCTACAGCCCAAAACAATCCTTGGCAAAGGCGAAGGAAAACAAGAACTAAAAAGTTACGAGCTAAATGGAGATTTCAGCGATGTGAATATGTAAAGACAAAATTACTCAAGACAGATGGACGTGGATGGGATCTTCTCGTAGACCAAGATAGCAAGACTGGCCTATTTGTTATTACATATCTTGAGAAGAAGCCAGTAGATGATCCCAGGCTTAGGAAGCAACAAGGTTGAGAGATGCATTTGTCATTTTTCTTAATAAGTCTAAATTAAGCGACACCATGAAAAGTGGTTGTAGGATACAGAAGACTTAGTTGTAGTGGGATGCTTTACTATGACTGAGCTTGGGAATGGAAGTAATGTCTGGGGAATCGAAACAGTAAACACCTATGATGACTTCACTCAAGAATTCGTCATCACTACAACTTGTGAATCTGCTCAAAAGTACTGGATTGGAGGAGCTGCAATTCATGCCACCCATACTGTAGTTTTCTCCCAGCTTATTATCAATGGAAAGTTTTTGGGCTGGGAGGATTTTTTCCCCATAGTTAATAAAGAAATTCATTATTGATTTTTTGGACATGTTGGGTTTTTCAGTGGTAATCTTGTGTTTTCATAAGTTGTAGACTAAGCTGGCATATAAGGCTAACAATCTAACACGTTGGGAAAGCATTTGCAGCTGCCAAGTTGCTTGTTGTCGTTATGTTCTTGGAGGTCTGGGAGTAATGGAAAGTAGTCAGTTATACTACCATTCTCCTAGCCTCTAATTATGCAGCAGACCATCCTGATCTCCCTTCTGCAAAATGTAAATCCTTTCTGAGTCCCCTTTTGACTCCATTCGCCCTTCTGATACTGGCACTGGCCTTTCCCTCGAGGACTGATCCTCCCTTCCCTTCCTGCCCATCAAATTGACTTTTTTTCCTTTCTGCTACCCGAGTTTCTCTAAGGAAACCTCTTCAGATCACCATGCCCTTAGCTGCACCTGCCTTAGAGATCTGAACTTAGGGAAACCCCCCTAGAGCTGGAGAAGAGCCAGCCTGAAGCGAGGAGAGAGAAGATGTGGTGACATTGGCCTCTCTCTCAAGAGGTTGTCATCGGGCCGAAGTGCCTGCAGTTTGGGATTTTGGCACCCACATGCCAGTTTCAGGTGACAACATTTTGGCACTGCTGCCGGGGAAAAAGTCCAGTTCCCGAATTTTGAAGACTATTCTTCATTGACATCTATGGGAGATTGCGTTTCAGATTATTCCTCACATGGTGACTCCACAAAGGGACAGAGCCCTTATCCTTTTACAGATTTGAAGATCCGATTGGGTGTAGAGGTGATCACACTCATCAGAAGGCTTTCAAGCTCACCTTGGCCACTCCACAAGTTTGGCATGAGGTATGATTTAACACGTCTTTTCAAATTAAGTACCACATTCTTTGATTTATGGAAGAACCATGGGATATGTGGCACGAGGCTTATGGCCCACTAGACTTCTCGAAAGTCCATGGATTTCTTACTGAGTGCTATGACCTTGAGATACATGATATTCTTCCCAAATTTCATGGAAATGATGGTGTTTCAGCCACCCATCATATTGCCTCTTTTTGCAAACTGATGGTTGATGTTAATGTTCATCATGAGGATGAAATTATGATCATTTTTGCCATAAATTTGGTAAATAATGCAATGACTTGGTTCTGTGGTTTGTTGGATAAATCCATAGATTCGGTGCCAAAATTTTTCAAGATATTTCTCTTCCACTGGCACGATGGGATAGTATATGAGATTGAGCAGCTTGCTAAAAAATATGATGCTCTCATCCCTAGGGTCCATCACGAACTTGAGGAAGAGATTCATGAAGAACAAACCATGGAAAATATGGTTGATGAAGCAGTACATGCACCCTTGGTCGAAGACATTACTGAAGAGATCCCGGATATGGAGGAAATAGAAAATCTGAAGCTACCCCAAGTTCATGTACAGTTTCATGATGAAAAGCTGGAGCTGCCCCAAGTTCTTGAACAACTTCACGCCGAAGATGTGGACTTGTCTGAAGTTCATCATATTGAAGGTAATGATGTTGTTTCTGTAGATCAGCTTGAGCAGTTTGACAATGAAGGGCTGTATGTGAGCCCTATCAATTAGTGGATAGATGCTTCTTATGCACAGTTTGATTCTTCCTCATACAACTTCTTTTTGCCTAACAATCTAATGTTACAATCCAACTTCATTCATGAGCAGATTGCAAGGCGTGGTTGTCTTATGATGAATATATCTTTGTTTCATTCACTAGCTAAGCTCAGAAAAAGGAAGTTTGGCATGGTAAAGATGCTAGAATGGATTCATTGGCTGTATGCATACACTTAACAATTTTTAGATTCATGTTAAGTTAGTGTAGGTAGGAAGAAATAAGCTCTTGCATGAACATTTAAATTTTCAGCATGTTCTTATTTGTTTTGTAATAAAGTGTAGGATGTGAATGAAGCCATGCCATCACACTTTTCTTTCAAGTTGGTCTGCTGATACAAAGAGAAGCTGAGGTTCTCGCATGCTCTTTTCGAGAGCACACATCCCCCATGGATATAGATGTTATCACTAATTCTTGCAGGGAATTTTCCATATTGTGATGATGGCCTAAAGCTGCAAATATAACTTCTGAAAGTAGTGCTACCTATGATTCAAGTGGATCAATTGGTGTGTGGAAGCATGTTATCAGTAAGTCGAGCATAGGAAAACACCATTCTGAGTCTGAAGGTAATGGTGAGAACAACAGAAAGTATACCTTCTCTACCTATTGTGATGTCAAGGCTTAATATTGAGAGGCAGTGAGCAGCTGTTTTAGCTGCAGCCCAAAATAATCCTTGGCAAAGGCGAAGGAAAACAAGAACTGAAAAGTTACAAGCTAAATGGAGATTTCAACGATGTGAATATGTAAAGACAAAATTGCTCAAGATAGATGGACATGGATGGGATCTTATCGCAAACCAAGATAGCAAGACTGACCTGTTTGTTATTACATATCTTGAGAAGAAGCCAGTAGATGATCCCAGGCTTAGGAAGCAGCAAGGTTGAGAGATTCATTTGTCATTTTTATTAATAAGTCTGAATTAAGAGACACTATGAAAAGTGGCTGTAGGATACAGAATACTTAGTTGTAGTGGGATGCTTTGCTATGACTGACCTTCGGCATGGTAGTAATGTATGGGGAATCGAAACAGTAACCACCTATGATGCCTCCAATCAAGAATTCGTCATCACTACACCTTGTGAATCCGCTCAAAAGTACTGGATTAGAGGGGCTGCAATTCATGCCACCCATATTGTAGTTTTCTCCCAGCTTATTATCAATGGAAATTTTTTGGGCTGGGAGGATTTTTTTTCCAGAGTTAATAAAGAAATTCATTGTTGAGTTTTTGGACATGTTGGTTTTTTTAGTGGTAATATTTTGTTTTCATAAGTTGTAGACTAATACGGCATAGAAGGATAACAATCTAGCATGTTGGGAAAGCATTTGCAGCTGCCAAGTTGCTTGTTGTCGTTATGTTCTTGGAGGTCTGGGACTAATGGAAAGTAGTTAGTTATACTACCATTCTTCTGGCCTCTGATTATGGAGCGAACCAGCCTGATCTCCCTTCTACAAAACGCAAAGCCTTTCTGAGTCCCCTTCTGACTCCATTCGCCCTTCTGATGCTGGCACTGGCCTTTCCCTCGAGGACTGATCCTCCCTTCTCTTCCTTCCCATCAATCTGACTTATTTTCCTTTCTGCTACCTAAGTTTCTCTAAGGTAACCTCTACAAATCACCATGCCCTTAGGTGCACCTTCGTTAGAGATTCGAACTTAGGGAAACCCCCCTAGAGCTAGAGAAGAGCTAGCCTGAACTGAGGAGAGAGAAGGTGTGGTGACATTGGCCTCTCGCGAGAATTTGTCACCGGGCCGGTGTGCCCACGGTTTGGGCTTTCGGCACCCGCATGCTAGTTTTGGGTGAAAATAGGACCAATGAGGTATATATGAATGTAATAATCCAAGTTTTTTTTCTCTCCTAGCCTTCCCCTTCTCATAGATGCACTTTGGATGCTTGCCCACTACACAACCAATAAAAGCACCATTGGAAGATTTGATTTGAGGGAACCCTTCCAACATCTCATACTTGCTCAGTGATTGAAGGTAATTTTAGCTCATGTGTCCAAATATTCCATGCCATAGCTTGGAGGTCTCATTGGCATGAGATAGGAGCGCTTTCCCTCTGGAATTTTGAATAAATTTGGATAATTTATGCATGCTTGCTTAGTGATCTGCGTACCCCAATGCCACAACTTCATTGGAGGAAATTTTTGCTATCTCTACCAAATATAGATTAAATGTTACTCTCTTGGCTGCTCTTGTATGTGTCATTTGGTATACTGAAATTTTTTTTTGCTTCCAAATCAAGTACATAGAGGACATCATTGAAATATCTATTCTCAAGGTTGATCCTGCCAATTCCCTTGTTCTGGATATCAGAGTCATCTCTTATTCGAACAGCTGGGCCACTATTCGAATGCATGGAAGAGAAGAGATATTTGACAGAGGCCATATTCCTGGATGCTCTTGAATCAATAATGAAGGTTGAGGGATCAGAATAACCTGCTACCAAGGCATGACATTTCTTCTTGTTCTCAGAACTTGAGCTTCCATATTTCTTCCTTGTGCCATTTTGGACAGGGATGTTGTTTTTCTCCAGAAACTATGCCATCATGTCAATGGTCTTCTTCATGTAAGAGGTCTCTGGATGACATCCCTTGTGGAAATAGGTGTATTTGGTTTTATCTGTTCCCTTCTTTTCCTTATCCTTTGAAGGATTTGAACCCCCATTGGGATTCTTGGGTATGTCATCTTTCTTCTTCTTTGGTTGTTCCAAATTATTTTCCTTCTGCTTTCATTTGTAGGAATTCGAAACACCAGCAGTCAAGGCTTGATCCTTACTTTCTTTGATGGTTCCCATTTGAAATAGCTTGTCCTGCTCATGGGTTAAGGACTCCATGAAGCTAGTGACTGTAGGAATTTTCCAATTTCGAATGGTTATCTTTCCAAATAGGACTGTGCTAACAAACACTGAGTATTATGGTTCCAACTTTGAAAGGATTGCAAGTATCAACTGATCTTCTTTCTTCTCAATTCCACTCTACTTGATTTGAAGTACTAGAGACAAAGAAATCCTGGATGATGTGAAAATGCATTGGGATTAGTCTAATGAGCTCGTTTTCAAGCTAATGTCCCCTTAATTCATCAGTTTTCCCAAAGAGATATTCCAGCTTCTATCAAACATCATTTGGGGTTGTCAAACTGTCAACATGAAATAGGATATTTCTCGAAATTCTTAGACATGGTAGTCCAAATGCCTCATCAAGTCTATTGAAGTATTTCAACTTCTCTACTGCAGAGTTTGGCTCCACTTCTATACCCATGGTGACCCTATAGAGACCCTTAGATATCAGTTTGTTGAACATCTCGACCTTCCATTCAAATTAATTGAATGGGGTGATCAAGATGTGGTTTTTCTCCATCGCTGCTTGCGCTAGTGGTGAGATTTTGTTGAAAGTACATGCAAAAACACTCAAATTTTATCCAAAAGATATCTCAAAATGCATCTCAAACACTCAATATTGATTTGTAACTCTAATCATACCTGGTACCATGTAATAATTTAATATACAGTAGGATCTAGGAATGCAAGAGACTCTCACAATTCGAGTTACATGCAAAAATCCATAAAAATACTTGAAAGAGGAACAATTTTACATACACATGTGAACAGAAAGTAGATATTATTGAACTGTCTAACATCTAAATGTGTTAAGAACATGTATATATTACATCTAGATCAATTCATGAGTCTTAGGAAGCCAAATTTGAGTGTACATGTGACATGGCCAAAATTGGCCTCAATCCTCCCTAGGTGGACCAAACAAGCTCCAACTCAGCCCAAACAGTCACGAATCAAGGTGTCGACGTCGCTGAAGTGTGATAGTGAAATCATGACTTGAAGGAATGTGTGGGTGAGCAAGCAGAGGTGTGCAAGAGGATCTATGTGACAATAAATGCTCCTAGGAGAGCCAAAATGGACAAAATACACCAATAGTGCCCCCTAGTCAAACCCAGATCACCCAAATAAAGGATGTAGCACTCCAATGAAATAAATCAGGGCACACATGTACTGGGTTGACCAACTATAGCATGGGTGCATGTGTGAAAGGCCTGGAAATAACCAGTTCACCTCCTAGAAAAATTCCCTAAGTCTAAACCATAGCAATTTAATGCTAAGAAGCAAATGAAATTGACTAAGCCTTTATGAACCAAGGTACTAAGTATTGGATTATTGTTCTAACACCCTTGAGGATATGAAAATTTCATTATTAAATTGTCATTCCTACACTCATAAGCAACAATGAATAGTATTAGTCAGTTAGAAAGTGATTCTTCATTATTTATATTAGTGATAAGATATCATTGCTTGTGCAAAAAACATGTGGTATTATATTCCCTATGATGACACATGTTCATATAGTGATATACATGTATTACCGTCCTTAATGAAACATGATGTCTTATCCCTTGATTTGCACGGGTTCTCCAGGCTAGTGATGACACGTGACTTCCCCTTTGTCACCTGGTACCATGCTCCACAATGCAGAGTAATTGTGATCTTAACTGCGCCTCAAATTCTGTGTATCCATCTTAACTACACCTCAAAAACCACCTAAAAAATAACTTTCAGGGGGTTCTTTCCAAACCGCACCCCCCCCCCCCAAAAAAAAAATTCCAAGTCATATTGGACTTTTGGGGAGGGGGTCTTTCCAACCCCGCCAGAAGTCCAACAGGACTTTTGGGGGCATCTTTCCAGCACCCCCCTGAAATCCCAATAGGAATTTGGGGGAGGGGGGGTTTAAACACTGCCCCCAAAAGTCTTGAGAATATTACTTTTGGTGGGGTTTCAAAAAAACCACCCCGAAAAGTTCAATTCTCAAAACTTTTGGGGGGTTTTTTTAAGAACCTCCCCCAATGGCCTATTTCTTTTTTGGGGCAGGGGGGTTAGGAAAACCACCGCAAGGTAAAACTACCTTGAAAATTCCTTTAGGGAGATTCTTTAAAAAAACCCCTCCAAAATTAGTGAGATTTGAGCTTTTGGGGGTGGTTTTGATACGACTGCCCCCAAAAGTCTAATTCTTAGGAATTTTATGAGGGGTTTTCTAAAAAATCCTTCAAAAACACCTTTAGGGGGGTCTTTCTAAAACTCCCCTCAGAAGTCCTGAGAATTGGACTTTTGGGGTGGTTTTTTTTAAACCTCCCACAAAATTCCAATTCTCATGAGTTTGAGGGGGGTTTTTAAGAACCACCCCCAAATACCTAAAAACACCTTTTGTTTTTGAGGGGGAGTTAGCAAATCCATCACAAGCCAAAACCTCCCCCGAAAGGGTATTTTGTTGTAGTGAAAGAGAGGGAGAAAGGTCCATGAGAAGGTACTTATAGCTTTGCATTGTTATTTTGGAGGAATTGGGACTCTTATCCTCCCTAACGTTTCCCCAGATTGTCATCCCCTCATGTTGTAGAGATTGGAGGCTAAGTTCCTTGGAGAAGAGAAGCATAAGAACCAAATCAAGGTTTTGTGAGGTGCCTAGTAAGAGGAGAAGGTGAACTTTGTACTTCTTCCACTTGATAAATAAAGATGTGATGTCCTTCTTCTTCCCAAATCATTGTTCAATGTATGATTGAATCTTTGTTATGGTTATATGATGATTTCTATCAGATTAGGGTTTCAGGTTTTAATGAACATAATCTCCTTTCATATAGTCTATTTGGTTTGAGGAAGGTATAACTTGTTTTGAAAGTCTCTTGGAGAAGAGGAGCGGGAGAAGGGCTAGAGAAAGCTTGGATCAACCTTAATTTAATCAAGTATGGGCCTTACTTGTCTCTGAATATTGCTTGCATTTGCTTGTTGAACATTATACATCTGTCTTTCAACCCTAGTATGTTGATGGTCTCTTAACCCCCAACCATAGGAACACTTTCTCTACAACAGAACTGACGACTCCATTGGGGAGAGCCTTGTCTATTTGGGGTTTCTCTGTCTTTCTTCCAATTTTTTGTAAGTTTTTAGGTCCTTCTTACAACTTAGGAGAAACCTCTAAGCCTGATAGAACACCTCCGTTGTCTTTCTAGGGTAGTTTTTGACCTTTTTGCGATATTTTCCACCCATTCATGAGTCCTGGACTCAAAAATCATGAATCTAAGATGCATTCACGGCCCTGTACACTAGAAACCTGTGAGTCATTCATGACCCTGCAGTAGAGAAACTCTTGAATTCCCTTGAAACAATGATTTTTCATCTTTTGTGTTTTTTTTGTTGTTTGAGAGGTTTTTTAGGGTCCTTTGCAAGTGCATGAATCTAGGGAGTTAGTTTCATCTCTTTTGATTTATTTTTATCTATGTTGTAAGTCTTTTTTTACCATTAGAGTTTCTCTTTTCTCTTCAGCCCCACCCCCTTTGCTTGGCATGACGTTTTGGCACATGTTTATGGTCATCCTTTGTTAGTGATCTTTCTCTGAACCTAGAAGGATTATTGGTCTTTGTTTCCTTCTTTTATTGTTGGTTAACTTTACTATGCCAAAGTAGTTGACTTGTCTCTTATGCAAGCCTCCTTTCTAAGTGGGGTTTATACCGATTTTAGGGAAATATAGGTTTTGTTTGGTGGTTATATAGCAGGAGTCCTTGTGCTATGTTTTTGTTATCTGCATAGATTAGTTGGTAGGATGTTTTTATTTTGCATTCATAAAATAAAAGTAAAAATAACATATATTTTCTTTGTATGCACATAGATTAGGGTTTAGTATAAATTGCATGGCATATAGATGTTCTTGGAAAAAATATAAAAAATAAGTTTTTCTTTCATGGATTTCAAGTTTCAGTTTGAAAAGAAAGAGAAGTAGGTTTGTTTTTTGTATTTCAAGTTCTATTTTTCTTAGTCATATTGTTTCAACATCGATTCAAACACCATTGTTTTCACCTTTGCCACCCTTTGAGTAATCAAGAGCTCTAAAAAGAACATTTAATATCTAAAATCTATTAGTAACTGTTTCTTTCTAGGGAAGACACACACTGGTCTAGGATAGTGTTTTTGGTTAGGAATATTTTAACTAACCAAGAATTCAAACTCAAACATAGTGGCGTATCATTTAGGAAATCCAATTTCATTAATAAAGACACCAAAAATCTCCTCTCACATACGAGTCAAGCATGAGGTCATGCGATGCTGAGTAGTTGGAGATACCCCTCCTATACTCGGTAGAGAATACACCAGAGATACTGCACGTTTGGGGACTTCCTTAGTACTTCCTTCCATCTGTATGTGGTGCCTGGTATTGTTTAGGTTTCGAGATTAGCTACCCTGCCCATGTGCATCAGTTGGACTGACGACTGTTTCATCGAACTTTCTCTGTGATTTTGGTAGCCTTAGTATCTTGTTTGATAGGTTATTACATGGGTGGAGGTGGAAGTGTATAAATAATAGATCAATTATATGTGCAATGATGCTAATAAGAAGCACAGGAAATAGATCTTGCTACTAAGAATTCTCACAAGCATACACAGGAAAAATAGAGAGAAGAAAAGAGACTGAATCACATGAATGGAGAGATGAATATTGGTGTGTATCCTTCCATTGAATAATGATGAATAATAGTGTACAAATATTACACCCCTCATAGGAAATCCTAATTGTATGGAAACAACTCATAAAGCTCAAAAAGGCTGACTTACCAAAATATAGCAAACCCCCATAGGTGGCTAAAGCACTTACCAAATCTATCAAGGACCTCACGAGTTGGAAAAAGCATGAGTGACTTATCAAGGAGAAGGAAATAACATGCTAATCCTAGAAAATGGAGAAAAAATAATGGAGGATGGGTTGGAAACAAAAGCTCCCAGTTTCCTAGTTAACTAGCTTTTATCTTATCCATAGAAAAGCAGGAAAAGCAGAAAAAACAGAATAAAGCAGAATCTGCTCTAAAGTCCTGTATACTATTTTTGGATGGTCAAAAGGTGGTCAAGATCAACCCAGAATTGGAAATAAATCATTCCTAGGATATAGATGGCATGTATTGACTTTAAGGTGCAAGTGGATGCCAACTAATTAAGCTAGTGGGTGAATAATTAATCAAATAATGATTAATTATTTTATCCTAAGTTGTCAGTGGGTTTAATATATTCCTACACCCCCCTATAAGTCTGAATTTATGATGGTATGACAAAAAATATAGATGCATATGGATGCATATAGGGCCCAGCAACAAGGCTATGGTCACCCTTTAACAATTATTATGTCCAGAAAAGTGAGGAAAGAGGCAAAACCACATGGGGAAAATCCTCCCTCAAGATAGGACAAGGCACAGAATTTGAAATGTGTCTTCAAGATATATTCATCTTCACTTTAATGATCTTACTGAACTAATTTTGGATGAAGGACTTGTTGAATAAATCATGAACTCCATGATCATGCGCTGGAGTGTAGAACCTGCAAGAAGGAAGAGGAGAGACTCCTTGTATCTCATCATCTGATGAAGTAGGAGAATTATTTGAATTCTTATTGCTGCTTTCAAACTCTGATATGAAAACATAATCTTAAATGGAAAATATATATGTACATACTCCTTCCCAAAGAGTACAAAAAATAAGGCAATTTATTTCACACCCAATTCCCTGAATAGCTGCAAAATTGTGATGTAGATCACATGTCAATATTCCAATCTGATGTAGAACCTATATAGATCTGATATGAGGTTGATAAAACTCTGATATATAAGAAATATTATCATATGTAATAGCAATTACAAAGGCTTCAATGGCTCCATGAGGATATAGGGCTAGACTAGGAAAATTATGAGCAACTGGGGAAAACTGATAGGTGTAAAAATATGAATGATGGATGGGCATAAGATATGAACCATAAGTGTTTAGAACAGATCCAAACATGTTTAATATCAATCCATATATGACTAAGGTCATGGATAACCAGCCACTGAAAGTTAAGAAAGACTTCAAATCATGTAAGATAAATATCACTGCATAAGAGACCAATGAGGAATCAACTAGTGAGCTTGGGATTTGTATAGTATTTGGATTATTCAAAGGTATGGTATATGGTATGGATGGTGGTATTATATGTGTCTCAACCTGCAAATATTCTTCTAAATCAAAATCCAAAGGATCACATATAATCATATCAAAAGACTCATGGGAATACACTGGTAATGAATCCTCTATATGAAAGGAGGAAATAATGAAATGTACAAAATCTTCAAGAAGGCTCTAAGTATTGATGCCAAGAACAAAGGAGGATATGATAAAGCACATTATATCAAGTAAGGTAAGTGGTATGACACAAAGAAGGCTTGATGTGGCTAAGCAAACATCCTGGAAGTCACTGGGTTGCGCACCATCAATGAGAGAGGCATGCACAAGGTGTGGAGAATATGGCACATAGATCTCAGAATCTAAGATAATAGATTTAGATAATAATGAATGGTTTATAGGATCATAATCAATATCAGCAGCATCTCCATATGCTACTTCTTTTTCATCAATAGTATCACAAGAAGAAAAATCACCTTCGAGAGACACAGAAAAAGATGGCTCTTCAATATTTGCTTCTTCATTGAAGGAGGAAGCATTCGAATGAAAGAGGGAAGCAGAAACATGAAATGTATGAGAAACTTATTCATCATTATCAACTTCATCAGATAATGTAGAGGCCAATAAAACTTGAGAAAGAGAACAAGAGGAGATGCTAGGTTCGCTCCATGCCTCATCTTCAATTTCCTGCAAACCAAAAGCTTTGTCCAAAATTTTCCAAAGCTCAAATGGAAATTAAACAGAATATATGAGATGATATATATTTGGATACATTACCAAACACATAATTCCATAAGCTCTATCATAATTATTTAGCCAATCAATCTTCTCTTCATAAGACTTAGGTTCACTAAATGCACCAATGGAGACATCAAAGAGACATTGCCTATTCAAGTATGCACTCATCTTTGGATTCCAATCAGAATAGTTGAAAGGATATAGTAGAGGAAATTTTTAATCCATATAGAAGTTTTTGATATGCTCTAGTAGATACTCTCTGCAACCTGCAAAATAAACTAGGAGAAAATCTTGTAAGCTAGACAAGCTCTTCTTTAGAGAGGGATAGGAGACTGGATGTGCTCAACTCTGTAGAACTTGATCAACCTTGCTTCTCTGATACCATGTAGAAATAATATATCAATGCTATGTACAATGATTCTAAGAAGAAGCATAGGAAATAGATCTTCCTACTAAGAATTTTCACAAGCATACATAGGAAAAATAGAGAGAAGAAAAGAGACTGAATCACGTGAATGAAGAGATGAATATTGGTGTGCATCCTTCCATTTAATAATGATGAATAATAGTGTACATAAATAGTACATCCCTCATATGAAAATTGAATTGTATGGAAACAACTCATAAAGCTCAAAAATGATGACTTACCAAAATATAGCAAACCCCCATAGGTGGCTAAAGCACTTACCAAATCTATCAAGGACCTCATGAGTTGGAAAAATCATGAGTGATTTGTCAAGGAGAAGGAAATAACATGCTAATCCTAGAAAATGGAGAAAAAATAATGGAGGATATCACCTTAACCACCAGATGGCATGTATTGACTTTAAGGTGCAAGTGGATGCCAACTAATTAAGCTAGTGGGTGAATAATTAATCAAGTAATGATTAATTATTTTATCCTAAGTTGTGAGTGGGTTTAATATATTCCTACAGGAAGGATATTTCGATTGTTCCTAAGGTAGACATGGAAGGTAACCTTTGTTGAAAATTTGGGAGGGATGTTGGGTGATTCCAGCGCTTACACCGAGAAAACTCATCACGATACGCCAAGTAACTACTCTTTGACCTTCACTGGTTTTTTTTGGGCCCTAATCATCCCAGAATTTCCTTTGGAAGGTACCTCTGTTTGCATGGTTTGATACTTAGGTATTTTCTTATAGTGGTGCATTCTTTGTACTGCTAGTTTCTTGTCGACCTCATACTTTTTCTTCTTGTTTGAAACTATGGCTAATACCCCTATAGACAACAACAAATATGCACCCATGCTAGGGTCCTCTTGTATTTTTCCTCTCATCGTGAATGTTGGTGTTACTTTGATGGCCACCTTGAATCTACCATGATTCACCCTAGGACTACCGGTTGGTTGTTTTCCACTCCAATTATCCTGAATGCTCCTGGTGCTTCTCAAGAAATATCCTTATATCAAGGGTGTCAAAACAATGTCTCCCCTCTACTTGTAGTATCCTCTCCTCCTCCTTCTACCTCATGTGGTGAAATTCTTGATACTAGTAATCGACAGTCTAAACATAGTAAAAGAAAGAAGAATAGGAATAATAATTTAAAGAAAGGGGGCACTTGTTCAACATCTTCATGTCAATTTGAACCTCACCACATAGCCTTTAGAGGTCATGATGGGGGAACCTATCTAACCTTTGTATGTCATGTTGGATCTAAGCACTCAACCTCTATAAGTCAAGTTTATCTTCACCACTCAGCCTCTATAGGTCATGCTGGTGGAACCCATCCAACCTCTACAGGTCATGTTGGACCCAGTCACTCACCCTCTGTAGCTCATGCTGAGGGCACATGTTCAACCTCTGTAGGTCAAGGGGAACCTCCCCATCCAACCTCAGCAGGTCATGTTGGATCCATTCACCCAGCCTCTGGAAGTCATGTTGGACATAACCACCCAACCTATGTAGGTCGTGCTGGGGGGAAGTAGTCAACCAATGCAAGTCATGTTGACACTGTTGAGAAAACCAACTGTTCGAAATGAAAACCAAAGTTTCGTTGTAGGATTTATGAGGGATATCACCTTAACCACCAGTTCCCTACCATCGCAGAGGTACAAAGAGTTTTGTTCCAAGGACATCCTATTTCTAAACACCTTGAAGTTTCTCAACAACCTATTCAACCTTTGGTTGATCAAGTGGTTGAACCAATCTCATCTTTGGTGGATCCCACTCTCCCTTTGGAGAGTGACCTTTAGCAATTGATTGAAATGATGCAATATTTGGTTGATCCCACTCTCCCTTCATAGAGTGATTTCCATCAAGCGATTGAGTAGATGCCTTATTCGATCAATCCCACTCTTCCTTTGGAGAGTGAAGTGTCTTCTAGTCATATTTTCTTCACTTCTAGTTAAGAAGCTTCTAGATAAGGGGGCACTGACCTCGTTTTAGAGGATTCTCCACCAAGCTCTTAGTTTGCTTCCTTTGATTGGGATAACCTAGCTAAGTTGTGCCTTCCTTTTGATGTACCTTTCTAGATAAAGGTCAAAGTTGGACATTACACAATTTATTGTTGTATTGTTGATGAAGGATACTCAGTTAGTATTTTATCTGCATGTTCTTGGTGAGGCATATGATCTCCTAGCCTTATGTCAACCGATAGTCAGCTACTGGATTTTGATAGAAGAACTAGTACAACCTTGGGAATTCCTACCCAAGCACCTGTTACTTTGGGTGGGAAGATCATCTTAGTTGATTTCATGGTAATAGAGGACCCTTTGGACATTAATATGCTTATCAGATGTGATTATGTCTATGCCATGCAATATTTGGTGTCAACATTCTTTTGTGTAATGCACTTTAATCATAAAGAAGACATTGTCACTATTGATTAGTTGGATTTTATTCATCCCTCTCCTGACCCAACTAGAGACAAAGTCTTTCCTTTATTGATTCCCAGTGTCTCAATAGACACTACCCTACCACAGGTGAGCTATGTGGCCATATATCCCTTGTGTTCAATTGCTACTGAGAAGAAGACTTTGTTTTCATGTTTACCTTCTTGCGACTTGGTCCTAGTAATTGACCAGGTCATACATTGTATACAAACTATCGAGCCTTCTCTCCACTTTGTCAATCCATTTGAATGTCTGGATATGTATCCTATCTGGGATGGTCTAGTCCTTTGGATGAAGTCTTCCTAGAGTCCTTGATACAATCTGACCATCTTTTGGATGTATGTTCATTTGCGACTAACTCTAAATTTGATTTTCTTATTAAGTGTGATCTTTCCATTAATTGATCTTCTTATGTTGATATTGTTGAGTCCTTGGACTCTTCCTTTGAACAACAATTCTATGATCTCGATGAGTTTGATTTTTATTCAAGATATTTCAACTCCTGTGATACTAAGTTTGTCCCTACAGACTCTATCTCCCTTGTTGGTTTTTTATTTTCTTCTGAATTTGATATTATTGATCATAAACCATTGGTCCTTGGCACTATAGAATCCTCTTAGGTTGACTCTGCATTGACTACGCATTTTGAATAAGATGGAAAAGTTGCATGTGTTTTTTCCAAAGTGACCTGCGTCGGATCTTTTCTTCTAAATATGATATCGATGTTGTTGTTTCTTGAATATGGGATTTGTAGTTGGATCCACAATTGTTTACTGAACTTGCCTTACTGTTAAAGTTGTAACTACATTTCCATTTACCTTAATTTAGCTTATGATCCTAATGATAGCTTCCATGCTTTCAGCTCGTTGTATAAGCCCTCATTTATGCTCTCATCATCTCTCAACCTTGTACCATTTTGAATTTGAAACTTGAAACCTTTTACCTTGAGGAGATGTTACTCGATTTTGTTTATATTGCTCATATTCCTTGCATTATGCTTATTTCGGTTCCTCGCGCTTGGAACTAGTTTCACCTGCCTTTGACACTAGTCTCCTCGCATTTAGAGCATTCTTTCAGTTCTCCTTCGATCTCATTAAAAACAATAAGGAGGTCATGATTTTACTATTTCGGACACGTTAAAACTTTACGAGCAAGATATAGAGTTATCTTTAAGACTTGGTATGAATCTTTAAAATTGATTGGATAGCCGAGTTACTTGTACTTTCAGACTTGTTAAAGTAATTGAATGATCATCTATATCGCTGGTAGTTTATCACTTTTTTGGACCATGTTGATTACTTACGAAAAAGGAATACTCTATTTTCTTCAGAATCTAGAAGAGTATCTTTAGGCATAGGTTTATCTCTTTTCTGGACCTGCAAGACTAAACTTATGGAAAATGAACCCGTTCGAGCTTAGTTTTCTCTTTTTTGTGCTTTGTACCTAAACATGAAAAATATTTCGAGTGTTCTTTATGTCATTGTCATGATCGTTAAAACCCAGTACAAAGCATCGAGTTAATTGTTGTTTGTCCCATTATCGTAAATAAATGGAACTTTTTGAGTGATATTTATTTCCTTCACACTCGTTAAAACTAAAGCGTTTCTACTTTATTTTGAAGGAGCATACCTTAGTTTTCTTAGACTAAAAGAGTTCTCCTTTAGATTGTTTTATAATTTTTTCGGACTAAGGAGACTAACCTTATGAAAAATCACCCCCTAGAGTCTGCTTACAAGTTTTTAGACTCTAAAAACTATGAAAACACCATCGAGCATCCACTAATGCCGGCTCGTAAATTCCACGAATTAGTGGTTTATCAAGCATTCTTTTGTCTCTTCTTTGAGCTTGTCAACAATAAATAAGGTGGCATCTAATGGAGATTCTCCATTAGATGCCATGAATATTGACAGCGGAATCTCAGCTAATCTAATAAAGAAGGTCCTGAGTTTTATTTCTTCAACTCATTAAACCTTTACAAGAAATAAGGGAAAGGGAAGTTCATTCACATGTTTTTTACATCATTGGGAGAAAGTATTTTCTCCTTGAAAAAAGCACCCATTTTGAGTCTATCAATAGTTGGGTCCTAATTTTGACCTTATCCCGATTCAAAGTTTTTTTTACTCCTCCAATTGGATCATTTTCCAATTATATGGTGAATCTATCAATGTATCCTACATTGCATATTTGTTTCATGGTCCTTTCATGTCAAAATATCCCTAAGTCACTTTTGTGTCATGCTCATTATTCAAGGATAACCCTTTGTCAGCCATTCTACAGTTTCCTTGACCTTTTGTTTTGGCCATTCCCTGTAATCAATTCATTACATTATGTCTTCAACGATCCTTGTTGCAAATTTTGTACCAACTCCATATCCAATTCAATATTTGACTTACCTTGTATTGGATGGTGAAGGATGCCTTAATTCCTTCCTTCCAACGAATCTCTTCCTATCGACCTCAACACATATTGCTCTGGGAATGAGATTTAGAGTTTATGACAATGCCTTAGAGATTGGACTCATCTATGGCAATTTCCCTCACTATTGGGTAGTGGGAATACCTTAATGTATCCTACTCGATGGATTCTTTAGGTATTCAAATTCAAGACCTATTCACACTTGTTTGAATGTAGTACATATCTCGGGGTCCATTTTCATTAATGGTGTTTGTTAACGGTTCTCATCAATGAACGATACTCATATGGTTTCCTCCATGTTCAAATTCAACTCCTTTCTTTGCATGGTTAGGATTCATGTCTTTGGGAGGTTTAGATTGAATACCTTGGGCCAACAATAGCATCATAATCTCTTGTTACTACCTGAGTTGTGCAAGACCTTGTCATACTCCATATGAAATTTGTTGAGACATAGATACACCTTGTATTCTTGTGGCTATGATTGATTATTGAGCATGGATCCACCTTTTTTATTTGTGGCCATGAATCGTTTATATTTGATATGGTGCATTTTTTCATATTGACCGACCATGATAGTTGCATCAATTATATATATGTTGGATCCTCCTGTATCTTTATGGCGATCATTTATATATGGGCATGTACGTCCTAGAGATTAGTTTTGTCTAGAATTTATCTCTCTTTCGGGTACCTCTGTTCGAGACTATGATCTTGGATTCTCTATCTCTTCGAATCCATACTCATTTTTTTCCTTTATAATGTATTTCGGATATCATCTTCCCGACACTTCATGAAAGTCAATGAAAGTCAGTGAAAAAACACCTAGATTTGAGGTGCCATATCTCAAATTTTGTAACTCCTTTTGACATCTTCTCTAAACCGTTGGAAAGGTATTTGCGTAACGAACCATAAAAATATTTGTACCCAAAATCCAACGAGAAAATATGATGACATATGATGAAATTATTGTTTGGTTGGATTTTAGTTTCATATTACAAAATTTGATTGAATTTTTTTTAATTGATAAAATTATAGGTCAAATTTTCGACGTTACCTCGTCAGATTTTTGACATCCCAGAATTATATAATATGGTGTGTCTCCTGATAAACTTAATTTCTATCTGTGGGCATGCCTGTTTGAATATGGAAGCAGGTGGCAATGGCACTTACAAGGTAAGTTTTGTGCCATTTTGATTCTCATTCTATGATTTTGATTTTTTTTTCATTTTCCTCATAGTAGATTTAACTTAATTTCATGATATGAACCTAGTATGGTTTCCTGCTATTTTATTTAAATTACCTAACTGACGGACATGGGGTTTGAACCTTGGCTTACCTAAAAAATACTGCTGCAATTGTAGAAATGGTGGTTTTAATCTTTAATCTGGGTACAAAAACCACTGGATTGAAAGGTCTTATTCTGGATGGAACCATGTCCCTCTATTGGATCGTGGTTTGTAAGATGAATCTATAGTGCACAGTATAGGGATATTTTGCAAGAGGAGAATATTGTTCCTCTGGTGAAATCCTGGCCTCAAATTCAAGAAGAAAGGAAGGATGGGCTGCATTTAGTATTTAAGGAAGGGCACAGCCAGAAGAAGAGAAGGAAATGAATGCATGTTCTCACCCTCTATCCTCTGGTAAGCATCTATATAACCAGCGGTTATAGCCACCATCTTGGTATAGTAAATAGGGCTAGTAACATAATAATGGATTAAATATGTAGGTATCTACAGCGTAGGGTGTTCCCAAGCTCACTACACGACTAGTATATTTATTAATTTCTAGTCCAAAACCATTAGATCTTTCTTGTTGGGTTGAATCCCAAGCCATATTTTGAAACCTCGAACTAGCTTCCACAGTACATGAGTATATTATTCAATAGCAGAGATTCACACATTTGTTGAAGGGTGTGGCCAAGAAAAATATGATATTTCCATTGTAGAAGTCGTGGAAGGAGAAACTTGTGTTACAGTGCATGTGGGAAGTAGCTATTTATGTTGGGAATGTTATGGAGCTATCTCTTGTGTTGTATATCTTTATTGGAATTAAATCTTCATTCTGCTACCGTTTTTGCTTGTGTGAGGTCTGATATCTACCAAATCCACTCAATATTATTTATTGAAAGGGATGTATAGTAGTTTATATTTGTTCATTGAAGTATGCCCAGTTTGTGCAATACCAAGGAGAAAGTTGAAGTCGTGGAGGACACTTTTTCCATTGTTGTTAGTGCATCGAATTTTCCAGGCATGTATTCACCTTATTTTTTAGTAAAATCTAGATCTGGAAATTTGGCATTAAAAGTCTAATTTATGCTTTATATTATTACTGTAGCATTTAATTTTTCAAGCTTAAATGTTGTGGATGGTAAATGTTACATATGCTATTAGCACTTCCTTCTAAATCATCTAAGTACAATCATTGTAATGATTGAACAACTAGTGCTACATTCAACAATATACACTACAATTGTTTGTCAAAGTCACAGACCAAATTACTTATAGTCCGTTGCAGCCCAGTGTATGCAAAGTGTTTGTAAAAACATATACTCGATCTCTATAGTGAACAAGGAAGAAATCATACTTCTAGAGAGTGTGTACTCTATAGCAGAGATATATCCACAGAGATAAGAGTAATTGCATGAATCATGAAACCCTTCTAGACCACTTAAACAGTCAGTGTGATAAAAGGGCAATGTGAACATCGCAGTACATTCATTAGAAGAAAATTATCTAAACTTGCTGGATAAATTCCTTTAGTTTTACTCTGGTAAGATAAGCTTATCTGTGGTCTCTGGCATGTCAAGGTTGTCACCTTGGTATTCAAAATATAGGGTTTTTTATTTGACAAGTAGATGCAATTTTTGGTTTATTGATTTCATTTTTTTATTGCTTCTTTTGAAGTGGTTTCTGTGCTGCTACTGATGTTCAAGCATTCACCTCTAAGTTGAAAAATAAGTTGTCAGTTAAATGTCAAGGAAATTTTGAAATCGACTTTACTTGGGCAGTCAAAGAGATATGTGAGGAGTATGATGATAAAGGTATGGATAAATAGGAATTTATTCAGATATTGATGATGGGAAATCCAAATCATGTATTGATGAAAGCTTACAAGATTCTGCAGAGAAAGCACAGTTTACAAAAAATGATAAAATCCAAGAAGAAACTGATGAGTGAGAGAAAATGTTGAAAATGCAAAAATATACATCTATTCAAATGCATTATGAGACTTTTTCCAAGAAACATGATATTAAGAGGGAAGTACATAGGAAGGAAAATTGGAAAAAGACACATGGGGTAGGTGAGAATAAGAAAAATCCTGCTACATCCCTGATATCGTTTGATAAGAAAGAAAAGAAGATGGTTAATTTAGTTCAGGTTGGGATTAAAAAGCACATTTCATTATCAACATCTAAATCCAACAATATGAGGTCCATACTAAAGATAAAGAAGCCTACAAGCCATTTTGAGGACCATTTGAGGTCTAATGTTGCTGGTGTTGTGCCTACAAGAAATTTTGAGAACCATTTGAGGTGTGATTTTTTTGGTGTAGTATCTTTAATAACTGATCCAGAGTTGAAGAAAACAAAGAGAGATTCTAAATGGTCATCAGAGAGTGAAAGCAATATTCATAATGGTGGACACAATATTTTGAATTTTTCTTCTTATCATGGAGAATTTAGGATACAATCACCAGATATAAGCATTATTTCAGAGCAGACCATGAATGAAAAGCAGTTCGGTCAGAAAAGGAAAAGCATGGAAACAAATTAAAGGTTCTCGATTAGTGCCTGAAAGTGAGTTCCTAAATCATAGAAAAACAGTGACAGATAACATTGTCAACAATTTTGAATATTTTAAACATGTTAAAACTTAGGAGAGAATTCAGGTTTCAAACTGTAAAGAAAATTTGAAGCATGAAATTTTTTTTGAAAATATTCCTGAAATTTTGTTCCTAATGTCAAAGATCATGTAGAAGGCTGTTATCATGCAAAATGGCACTTCTCCGTTCAAGTACTAATATCCAATATGTCGAAACACAAAAGGAAAAAATGGATTGAAGTAGTTAGAACACTATAGATGGGAATGTCTATTGATACATCATCACCTGACCAGCTGAGCATATTTTTTTTTAGACATTAGGGTTGCACACATGACTATTTGCAAAGAAACCCGTGTATCACACACGAGTATGTTCATTGCAACTTGTGTGTATTTTTTTAGGGCTGGCACCCGTGGGTTTCCTTAAAGAAAGCCATGTGTCATATGCGGATTTCCTATATTAATAGTCGTGTGTACCTTAATTTGAAGTTAAAAAATAAAAACATGATTAGTAGAGGATAGTTGGTCCCTTAATCATCACTATCCCAACTTCCTCAACCATCTCAACCTTCGAAACCTCTCTTTTTCCTCATGTATAAATATAGGGTATGGGTTGGGGCTAATCAATCATTCCTAGATGAGAAAATTTATGCTGGTGGTATGCCTTTAGAAATCTTGGAGCAGAAGAACTTAGTGTTGTTGGTTTGTAGATGAGAACTTGTTTCATCCGTTCGGTTGTAATCTCACCATTCCTTATTTATCAATAAAGAAATTTCTTCTTCCAATATTGTGCACTCTTGTATATGTTGATTTCTGAACTATCTTATAGTTTCATTATGAATATGTTATTTCATTAACCATTGATATATATATATATATAAGATATTTGCAGGAAGAACTTGTTCTTTGCAGGTGATTGGAGATACCCTGGAAGATGTGGAAGCAACTGGAAGAGGAGAATAAAAGCTAGGATCAACCATCATAAACCAGGTTTGTTTCATTTTCTTCCTATTCCTATTTCAATTTCTACATGGTTTATTGTCTGCAAGTTTATATTAGTAAGTTGCTAACCCTAAAGAACCTTGATTATAAGGGTTTGTTTTCCTCAACAACAAAACTGGCGACTCCACTGGGGAGTCTATCTTATTGCGAGTCCTTACTTTAGGCTCCCTGACCAGTGTTTTTCTCTTTTTGATTTTGATTGTGATTTGTTGTGTTTTTCCTTTGATTTTTAGTTTGGCATGTTCAGGGCTTGTCTGCTAGTAATTTTTCTTTTGAAAAAATTTAGCAGCACACACGGGTTGTCTTGTTGACAGTTGCGTGTTTCACCTTATATACATGGGTTGCATTCTAGACAGTTGTGTGTCATATGCAAGTTGTATTTATAACAGTTGTGTGCTCCTGTAGATTTCTCTTAGTTCATAGGATTCTTGCTTGTCCCTATTTTGGTGACCTCTCAGAGGATTGTGAGGGTTCTGTTTCTGGCATGATTTTGTAAGTCTTAGGTATGTACATCTCACAGTTTACTTTATTAGTCAAGTCCTTGAGTTTTTGTGTTTGTATTTCTTCATTGGTGAGTGTTGTTGATCCTCCTACTTGGATTTTTGGGTTTGACTGCTTGTGTTCTAGGTAATTGATCAATCCTTTGAATAATGTATGCTTTGCACTGTTGTTTGTAGTATGCGTTTTTCATTCTCCCTGTTTGTGGATCTAGTAATATTTTGAGTTTGTTAGTTTCGCCAAGGTTAGGGTTTGTTCCATTTCTTCCTTTCGGTTGAAATGTGTTGTTTTGGGATATTTTTACATCATTCACTACTATATGTTCAGATTGTTCAAATTTACTCAAGTTTGCATTTAGTTTCCTTCATAACTTTTGAAATTTTTTTAAAAGAAAAGACAAATTTTTTATACTTTTTGAATTAGGTTGCATCTAGTGTTCTTTTCATTATTTTTCAAGAAAAAAAATAAAAACTTTAAAGTCTTTTAGTTTCTCATACTTTGCTTTAAAAAGTTCATTAGCTTTCATTTTACAAGAAAAAGAAAGAAAAATTGGCATAGTAGTTGCAATTTTCTTTGAAAAAATTATTTTTTAAATCATTTTTTGTTTTCTTTTGCTGAGTCTATAACACCATACAGTTTCATCCCACTTCCTCTAACTAATAATAGCCATTAAAAATAATGAATTAATTAAAATTTACTAGTAAGTTTATTTTTTCTAGGTTCATACATCAACTAGTTCACGCTAGGCTTGTGGACTAGGGAGTTTTAACTATCCAATATTTGACTTCATACATAGTTGGCCCTTCACTAGGTAAATCCTCCTCTATATTGAGAACATCTAGAAATATCCTCTCACATAGGATTTAAGCACGAGGCTGCGTAAGGACCTGGAATGAGGAGATAACCCTGTGATTCCTTGTTTGAGCGTAGATCAATATTTTTACGCATTTGGGGATCTTATCAATACCACCTCTTGGTTCTAGTGTGGTGCCAGTGTTGACAGGTTCTTGGGCTTTTCTATCCTACCCATGCATAAGGATCAGGCTTGTAATTGTTCCGCCAGACTCTTAGTGTAGTTGTGGTAGCCTTTAGTCTCTTGACGTTAGGGATCATACATAGGTAATACCACAAGGCTGTTTCTGGTTTACCTTGGACGGACTTGGAAGGTAACCCCGGTAGAAATTATGGTAGGGCGGTTGGGTGATTACTCCAATTGTGCCTAAGAACATCTACAGGGATGCCAAGTAACCATCTATCAATTCTTCACTGGTTGGACCTAGGCCCTAATCATCCCAGGATTTCCTTTGGAAGGCATATCTTATACCTATTGTGTCTTTGTGACTTTAGGAAATTTTTTAGAGAGTGTTGTTTGGTTTGTTTGTATTTAGTCACCCTTTAGGTGTGTGTGAGTAAAATATTTAGCTATGGAGGACCAACCTCTCCGTAGGTAAAGAAGGTTTCAAAACCTTCCTCCATCTGATACAGTGGAGCCTCCACCACCCCCTCAAAGGAAGAGACTAGGTACCAATGGTTCATTTGAACCAGTAGGAGTTAGAGAAGTTCAAGGTGAACCAAAACTTAGGAATAATCAGGAAGAGACAACTGCCGTAGAGATCGAAGACTTGCAATTTGACGAATTTGCAAGGAATTTTAACCCACCTCTTACTGACTTAAATGATCCTATGATCATCCAAGTTTTTCCTTTTGATTCACTTGTTATTGGTGTTCCTATGAACAGAGTTATGGCTAGCTCCTGAGAGGGTTTTTATTACCCCACTTAAGTTGTTTTTGGTTGGAGGAGTGCAACCTCCCCTGGTTGGTACTCCAATACCAAGTGCACCTATTGCACCTTTATCACCAAGTAATCGAGTGGTCCAACCACCGACTTCCTATAATGTAGTAGGTCCTTCTAGTGGGGTTGTCACTGGGATTCCCAGTGCACCTTTTCCTTCCCCTTCTTTCATGCAAACTACTTAGAGTGGTCTAAGAAAATCCTCCATTTTTCTCAAGGGTTTCTCATGGAATGGGGTGCACATTCCCCCATCTACTCCTTATGTAGGTCCTACACCTACATATGTGTGTATGCAATTTAGAAACATGAATTCTTATGGCCAAGCTTTCCATACATCAGTTTAAACCCATTTCATGAGCTCTCCCTTTTCACTTTTTAGAGTATGGATACCTACTCCTATCTTTCAAACTCCAATTTCATCTGGGGCAGCTCAAACAACTTATAGTGCACCACACACACATAATCCACTTGCTTATGGGTGGAATCCTTTTCAAAGTACTCCAAATACTTCACAATCAATGGCAGGTGGAAACCCCAACTTTACATTTGGGAACTAGGGGGTAGTGTAATGTCCCTTTTTTAAGTTTTTACCAAAATGCCCAATTTTCCTATTTTTTCACAATTTTGGTTCTTGACTAGTTTTAGTGTCCTAGTCTCCAAATCAGCCCAATTGCTCCCAAATATTCAGAGAAGGTGTATGAATGATATAATAAATTAATTATTATGTTCAGGGATGTATTATTTCCATCCAATCACTTCTGCAAGTTTGTACTAAATTTAGAACAAGATAGATGATTTTACTGGCAATTTTGGGCTTAAATCCCCCCTCGGGGTAAGTGGTAGAAATGGATTCCCAAATGTGCAGAAACCCACTCAAATTATTAAATTGAAGGAGGGGATGTGTATAATAAATTATCAAATACTCATATGCATAAGCAATCGACATCCCATGTCTGTTATCACTTCTTTCAATCAGATATGAGAAAACTAGTTTTGGACCCTTAGGGAAATGAGGTGTAGTTTTCTCCACTTTCTATGAAATTCGACCCAATAGCCAAAAATTCTCAGTTACTGAACATTAAACCCATAATAAAATTTAATGACAGTGCATTCATTCATAAATCATCAATATTTTATACATCCATTCGAAACCATCAAGATTACAAGAGTTTGCAACAAGGTAGTGGGGTAATGGCACTATTTCTTCATTATTGAGCAATACTACATGAGATTTATTGGCATTTCTACCTGAGATATTTATGAACTTAAATAGAATAGAATTTATATCAGAATACAAAATACTGGAGCAAGAGAATATCCCTCAAAGAGATGAATATCTTACCAAGTGTGCCTCACTCCATAGAGCTGAAATATGGTGAAAAAACTTGAGATGAAAGGAAGAACAAGCTGAAATTGATATGTCCATGAGATTCTGTATATTGCATCTGTAACTTATGTCTTCATTGAATATCCTTGAAATACCTTATTTTACTCTCCAAACACCAACTCGGATGGGAATCTTTCACCCTCAAAATTGGCTAAGGCATGAACTAGTCATCCACTAGCTCTCTCTCTTCACAATAACAATTTTCACAAATGATTGAAAAGGTACTTCTCATGGATTATCCCTGCATTTTATAAACATTATTGGTCTTCTAATGTTCCAAATACATCCGTAAATCAACTCCAATTCGAATTGGTGAGGCTGCTCATGCCATGCCATGTGGCCTCTCTCTTCACCTTCCCTCTTCTCCCAAATCCGAGTAGGATCCTCTTGGCCTTCTCCAATTCCGATTAGAGCCCTATAAGATTCTCTATTCAGGCATGACATGTTATATATGTCATATTTCATCCTTCATATATTACTTGTGTCATACTTGTCATAGAATCTCCATCATTAGTGTCATAGATGTCATAAATGTAAGGGGAATCTAGCCAAATGTCCATGAAACTCCCATTTGTCTCTTCCTCTCCCCATGTAAGTTACAATTCATCCCAAATTTGACCTATGAAGTATATGGGAAAGTATATTAACCTTATAATCCATCCAAAAATATTAGGATTCCCGTAGATTTGAGATTGCAAGAGGAGGATTCCGTTTAACATAGGAATTCTAGCTTGAGTGGGCCCCATAGTCTCCATGTGTCTCCATTCTCCATAGCCATTTCATTTTTCACTTAAATTCATTTAATTAAATCCATTAAATAAATATTTATTCCTTCTAATGTCTAAACACCATTTATTAGCTCCCTTATTAACTTCCCAATGTTTCCACCCAACCAAGGGGACTAGTAGGATTGATGGAATTTTCCTGCTATGCAATTATTTGAATGGGGACATTACAGTCCTCCCCACCCAATATTTATTTTCCTCAAGAAATTTCATATTTGGATGCTAAAAAATATTCTCCTCTTTGCATGTGGCATATTCACTTGGTATATCCTTCCATTGCACCAAGTATTCTTTGATTGTTCTGCTCCTCAATCTTCTCTCCCTTGTCTTCAAAATTTTTTTCCAAAATAAGTGTGAGCTGTCCTTTATCATATAAAGGAGGGAGTGTAACTAAAATGACAATTTTATGACCAATATATTTCTTGAGACAAGAAACATGAAATACATTATGAATTTTACTCCCTTCTGGAAGTTCCAACTCATATTCTACTTCTCCAATCCTCTGGATTACCTTGTAGAGCCCATAGTATCTTGGATTTACACTTTTTTATGCATTACTTTTGAGAGATGTTTGTTTGTATGGATTCAAACTCAAATAAACTAAATAATCAACCTGAAAGGTCCTTTCCTCTCTATGTTTATCTGCATATTGTTTTTGTTGATTTTGGGAACCTGCAAATTGTCTTTTAAAAGCTTTAAAATTTATTGGCTTTCTTCCACCCAATATTTAACTTTTGGAGATCTAATATCACCAAATATCATATCAGAAAATGTAAGTGCATCATAACCATATAATTATATGAAAGGATACATCCCTATTGACATGTGATAGGTGGTGTTGTAGCAAAACTCACCCAAGTGTAGCCATTTTGTCCATGATTTTTGTTGTTCTCCCACATAGTTTCAGAGGTACGCTTCCAACCATTTATTCACCCTCTCTATTTTTCCATCATTTTGGGGATGGTATCTTGTACTTGGAGTCAACTGAGTTCCCACCAATCTGAAAATTACTTTCCAAAAAGCACTCATGAATCTACCATCTCTATCACTCACAATGCTCTTGGGGAGCCCATGCAATTTGAATATTTCTTTGAAAAAAATGTCAGCCACTTGTGCAGCAATAAAAGAGGATGTAACAGAAAATAAATGAGAAAAATTAGTCAATGTATCCATTACCACATATATGCAATCCTTCTTACTCAAATCAGTGAGTGGAGAAGTCAACTTGGAGAACCCTTTCATAAACTTCCTGTAGTATGTACATATTCCAATGAAGCCTCTTAATTCTATGATGTTTTTGGTGATGGCCATTCTAAGATAGCCCTGATATTTTCCATGTGCACTTTCACTCCATATTTCCCAATAATGTTCCCAATATATAATATTTATTTCATCCCAAATTCACATTTAGACATCTTAGCATACAAAGACTGTTCTTGCAAAGTTTTCAACATGATCTCTAGGTGTTGCAAGTGCTCTTCCCAAGTTTTACTGTAAGACTAAAACAAACCTTCTAATATTCTTGAAAATTATTCTATTCATACATTCTTGAAATGTAGCTAGAGCAATAGTCAACCCAAATGGCATAAAAAGAAACTCAAAATGACCATAATGACATCGAAAAGCAGTCCTTTGCACATATTCCTCCTTCATCCGAGCTTGGTGATAACCAGATCTAAGGTCAATTTTGGGAAATTAATTAGCTCCAAATATCTCATCCATGATATCATAAATCCTAGAAATAGGATATCTATTCTTTATGGTCTTCTTGTTCAAATCTCTAAAGTCTATACACATCCTCAAAGTTCCATCTTTTTTCTTTACCAAGACTACTGAAGAAGCATAAGGGCTAGAGCTTGGTCTAATGAGTCCCAACTCTAAGAGTTCTTGAATGGCCTTCTCAATATCATCTCTTAAATTATTGGGATATATATAAGGTGGTATATTAATGGGTGAAGTACCTTCCTCCAAAACAATGTTATGCTCAACTCACCTATCAGATGGTCTACCATGTGGAAGATCTCTGAATTTTTTTTCATATTTACGCAAAAGTGTCTCTATCTCCTTTGGTTGTTTAAAAAATATGATTTTTGGCTTGGGAGAGGTGATATAACATTCATAATCCCATTATATATCACCACTTCTCAATATAGATCTCATACTATTGCAATTTACTACCAGTTTTGGGTAAGTGTGCTTCCCTCTCACAACCCTTAGTACACTTATTGAATCTTGAAATTTCATTTCAGGAATTTGATAATTTACTGAATGATATCCTATAGAATACATCCATTTCAATTTCAAGGCTACATTAGTATCAACAACATCTACCACATAAAAACTATCAACAAAGGTATAGTTACCTATGGCGACTTGCAGCTTTGGAACCCATGTGTTGCATTGCATTGTGTTGTGACCTGTAATGACAACTGTGAATCCATCAAATGGTTCACTTGGTATATTTATTTTATCCACCATATATACATCAATGAAATTATGTGTATCTCCTCCATCTACCAAAACTAAAGCTCTTTTTCCCAATACCACACTGTTGCATCGAATAATGTGATAGTGAGGCACTGTTGAAAGTACTGCCATTCTTGCTTTGTCTGGTGAAGGATGATTTTATTCTTGTTTTTCTTATTCATATTCTATATCATATTCCTCCTCTTGATATGAAATGTTCCCTTCTTCATCCATACCCCCTTCATACTCATCATTATCAGAAAATACTTCTATGTATTGAGCTTTTCCTTGAGAACATTTATGCCCCAATGTCCATGGTTAGAAGCATGTGAAGCACATTTTCTTCCTTCGAAGTTCATCCCTATTTTGTCCTTCTTTATTATTCTTCTCATATGCATCTCTTTTCCAAAACTTATTATCAGGTGCATCCTTTTTCCAATTCTTTCTTTCAAATCTGAATTTAGGCTTGGGAGGAAATCTTATTCTAGGAAGCACGTTTTGAAGATCTCTAGTCAAGCTCATCGCATCATTTAAGTTAGTAGGCTTGTGGGATTTGACCAAAACTTTTAAGGGATATTTCAAACCTTCAATGAATAGGAATAATAACCTTCCCATAGATACATTATCCACCTTAACTGATAATTTTTGGAATTCCAACATACACTCAATAGGAGTCCCTACCTGCTTCAATTGTGCTAGTTCTTTGAAAGACAATTCTGGAAATTTTTGTTCAAACCTTTCTAATACCCTATCAACAAATTCCCCATATTTTTTAACCTGATAATTACCCAAGGTTTTCAGTCCATGGAACCACCATTCATTGGATTCTCCATCCAAATGTAAAATAGCCATTTTTAAAGCATCTTCTTCCACCATTGGATTCAAATGAAAATACACATCCAATTTTTGCATCCAAGTGTTAGCAGAACTTTGAGATGAACCATCAAAAGTAGAAAGTGGCACTTTACCTATGGCACAATTCAATTATTTGTTTTTGTGTAGAGAATTATTTTCCTCCTTATTTCTGAGTTTGTTTTCCATGGTGAAGTACTGCTCAAATGTTATACTTCTCCTACACTCTTCATCCAATTTAGCCCATTCTTTTGTTATTGTATCAATTTCAAATCGAATGTTAGTCTCTTATTTGGGAATAAGAAATTTAGGTGCAGTAGGCCTGGTGTGCTATGAAATTAATGGGGTCTATTATGAGGTCCTCTTTGTGGGAAAATGTGCTCACCCATTGTCTTCTTTTCTGCTGATTGTGAACTACCACTATCTCCTATTATCCCTTTGCTTCCCATTTGTCTGACCATCAATTCAAATCCTTTTTTTATGTGTTGGGTCATGTCTACCATATGTTTGGTCATATCCTTGGATATTTATTCAAACCATGGTTTTATAATTTTGATAAACTCCATTTTCTTCTTAGTGTATTCTTCTCCCTCGTGAGCCATAGCTTTAGTCAAATGTACCTTTTTTTCTTCTTGTTCTTCTTCTACAAGCCGAGCGCCTTCCAATTCAGACTCTGATGGTGGTTTTTTATTGATTTGAATCCTTGTTAACACCATAAGCTTCAAAAACCATACTTTGATACCACTGTAATGTCCCTTTTTTAAATTTTTACCAAAATGCCCAATTTTCTATTTTTTCACAATTTTGGCTCTTGACTAGTTTTAGTGTCTTGGTATCCAAATCAGCCCAATTGATCCCAAATATTCAGAGAAGGTGTATTAATGATATAATAAATTAATTATTATGTTTATGGATTTATTATGGCCCTCCATTCACTTCTGCAAGTCTGTACTAAACTCTGAACAAGATAGATGGTTTTATTGGCAATTTTGGGCTCAAATCCCCCTAGGGTAAGTGGTAGAAATGGCTTCCCAAATGTGCGGAAAACCACTTGAATTATTAAATTGAATAAGGGGATGTGTATAATACATTATTATAGGCTCATTTTCATAACCAATCGAACTCCCATGGATGTTATCACTTCTTTCAATCAGATATAAAACAACTAGTTTTGGACCCTTGGGGAAATGAGGTGTAGTTTGCTCCAATTGGTATGAAATTCGACCCAATGGCCAAAAATTATTAGTTACTGAACATGAAACCAATAATATAATTTAATTACATTCCATTCATTCATAAATAATCAACATTTTATACATTCATTCAAATCCATCAAGATTACAAGAGTTTACAACAAGGTAGTGGGGAAATGGCACTGTTTTTCATTATTGAGCAATAATACATGATATTCATTGGAATTTAGACCTGATATATTTCTGAAATTAAATATAAGATAATTTAAATCAGAATAAAAAATACTAGAACAAGATAATCTCCCTCAAAGATATGAATAGCTCACCAAGTGCGCCTCACTCCATAGAGCTGAAATATGGTGAGAAAACTTGAGATGAAAGGAATAACAAGCTGAAATTGATATGTCCACGAGTTTATGTAGATTGAAAATGTAAATTATGAATCCATTTAATCTCCTTCAAATACCTGAGTGTCCTCTCCAAACACCAACTAGGATGGTAATCTTTCACCCTCGAAATTGGCTAAGGCATGAACTAGTCATCCACTAGCTCTCTCTCTTCACAATAACAATTTTAACAAATGATAAAAAGGGAATTATCATGGATTATACCTGAATTTTATAAACATTATTGGTCTTTTAAGGTTCCAAATCCATCCATAAACCAAATCCAAGTCGAATTGGTGTGGCTACTCATGTTATGCCACATGGCCTCTCTCTTCACCTTCCCTCTTCTCCCAAATTCGAGTAGGAGCCTCTTGGAATTATCCAACTCCCATTAGCACCATATAATATTCTCTATTCAGGACTGAAATGTCAAATATTCTAGATTTCAGCCTGCATAAATTACTTGTGTCATAACTGTCATAGAATCTCCATCATTCGTGTCAAAGATGTCATAAATGTAAGGGGAATCTAGCCAAGTGTCCATGAAAATCCCATTTGGCTCTTCATCTCCCCATGTAAGTTAAAATTCATACCAAATTAGACCTATGAAGTATATACAAATGTATATTAACCTTATAATCCAGCCAAAAACATTAGGCTCCCCACAGATTCGAGTTTGCAAGAGGAGGATGCCATTTAACATAGGAATTCTAGCTTGAGTGGGCCCCATAGTCTCCATGTGTCTTCATTCTCCATAGTGATTTCAGTTTTCACTTGAATTCATTTAATTAAATCCATTAAATAAATATTTATTCCTTCTAATGTCTAAACACCATTTATTATCTTCCTTATTAACTTCCCAATGTTTCCACCCAACCTAGGGAACTAGTAGGATTGATGGAATTTTCCTGCTATTGAATTATTTGAATGGGGAATTTCCAGGTAGGTCCTTCTACCTCCAAGACTTAATATTTTCAAGATTTGTTTAGGCCTAAACTTCCCTTCTCGACAACTTTAAAATTTCTAGACTTGTCAAAGTTGATGAACGACCCAGTGCAGAATAGTGCTACATGGCCACCTATATCAATTAAGGTACCTTCATACATTCCTAAGTTTGAAGGAAAAGCTGGTGAATATCTAGGTGCCCATATAACCAATTTTCACTTATGGTGCTCTTTGAACTCACTGAATGATGATTTCGTTCGGTTGAGGCTATTCCAGAGGAACTTGACTGATCTAGCAGCAAAATGGTATATTGAACTTTCCTCTGCTACATATGACAGATTTATGGATCTAGCAATTGTTTTTCTCAACCACTTCTAACTTCCTGTCTGGTATGATTACAACACAGATTTGTTGTCAATTTTTTGACAAAACAAAGCCACACACATCTCGGATCACATCCAAGAGTGGGGAAGATGGAAGTGGCTTATCAAAGACACCATACCCCCTGAGTTCCTGTTAGAGTGGTTCCTAAAATATTTATTACCTTACATATCTAAGGATGTGTCCACTTCGGGGGTCACCACAAGAGAAGAGGCCATCCTCAGGGCCCAACACTTATATTTGATTTATGCTAAGTCTGGGATCTTGTATGAGATTATACCTGAGGCATCGCAGTATACCAATAGTGCTGAGAAACCTAATCCTGGACCCCATGCCAATGGTGTGGTTGGTTCGGTTAATTCTCCCACTGTAGAGTCATTGGCCAAGAAACTCCATGACTTGTCAGTGAAGCAATCTATAGTGGAGTTAGAAAAGGCTGCCACCCCCTCATCTGAAACTGCAAATGTTTTTGTAGAATCTTATCATAAGGGAAATCAACATCCCAGTGGGAAAAAAGAGAAAGGGAAGAAGGGTGAAGGAAATAAAAACAATCTAAAACCCATGAACAATGATCATAGGGGTAAGAAAGATAAGAAGAAGGTGAAGTTTCCTTGCAAGTTGTGCCAGGGAGACCACTTGAACCATCAATTCTCTCTTATTGACCAAGCTCAGAAGTTTCTTAAAAACCAACAATTGGTTTTCCTAAAGGATCCATTTCCCCAAGGATGATAATGTAACTTTTGTTTCTAATCTAGCCAAGGGCACTTCTAGTGCCCATCATGATCATAATTATATCAACATGGTACGATCAAACACCTTAATCGAGATGAGAAAAAAGAATTATGAAGGAGAGGCTTATGAGAAGGGTAAGATGACTGTTGAAACTTCTAACCCTCTCACTATAGAGAAACCTATTGATCGAATGCCTAAGATACCGAAAGGTGTCTTTAAAAAAGAATTTCACAATCACAACTCTAGGGCTGCTTCCAACTAATCTGTAGTTGAATATTTGGCTCAAACCTCGTGTGCGATCTAGGCATTGGAAGTGCTACAGATTTGTCCTGCTCAGTGGGATGCCCTCTTAGTAGCTTTAGGCAGTATGGATTCATCGAGCCTCATGGCGAATTTTAACATGTCATATGTTAAGATTCTCCTACCGTATCATGTGGCTTTGTCATTAGATGTCATTCATGGTGTTAAAACCATTGGACGCACAGTTTTTGATGAAGGTGCTTCCACATGTGTAATGTCAATTTCTTGCTGGAAGGCTTTAGGTTCCCCGGAGCTAGTTCCATCAAATACCTTACTTACTGCTTTCGAAGGGAGGTCTTTCGGTCCACATGGTATCCTGCCAACTTTTGAGATTAAGTTGGCAGGGAAAGAAGTGGTTGTTAAAGTGGAGGTGATTGATGATATTTTAGACTATAACTTTCTTTTAGGGAGAAGTTGGAGTTATGCCATGTGTGTGATTTCCTTGGTTGTTCTACGAGTGGTATTTTTTCCACATGAAGGGAAGTTGGTTACTGTTAACCAACTCAGTTTCACTCAGAAGGGTCATTTGGAAAATAATGGTTCCACTGTACCTTTGGTTGATCAGATTAGACCGGCTAATGAGATCTTGGGGGTTGGAATGTATTCATCGTTAATGTGCACATTTGATATCCTATCCCCTATAAACTATTTACGTTCTACCAGTGTATGGAGGTCTATCACGACGAATGTCAATAGAACGGATCCTTGGGTCCTTCCTTCCCATTATGAACCTAGATTTCCCTTATCGGCGATAAAAGTGGCTTACCAAGCTATTGTTAACACAACTGTTGATTCTATCGCGACTCCTTCTGTCTCATAGGAGTTGGAGGAAGCTTATCTACCTGCTTGGGTAGAGAACTCTTTATATTCATATGACTTCTTAGACATGGTTTTACCTTCGGATGAAGCTATATTAGAGGCTATTTGTGGGAAAGATAATATTTGTGAATATCTTCACCATAGGTCCTACTTTCTTCCAAAGCTAAGAAAAATTGAAAACCAGGATTTCCATGTGAGACTGGAGGAAGATGTTGATCTACCAATTAATCCTTTGCCAAAGGAGGGAATTTTTGTCGAGGGGAATATGGAAAATATTTATGTTACTATTTCGATAAAAATCTATGCAAACCCCGATGTCATCGAAAATGTGCATATCGGTGCAAACTTCTCTTTGGAGGAGATTTCTATATATACTGCCTTATTTAAGGAGTTTCGCGACGTGTTTTCTTGGTCATATGACGAGATACCAGGCATTCATCCATTGATCGTAGAACATGAAATACACACCTATCCTAATGTTAAATCGATTAGATAAAATCTTCGACATGTCAATCCGTGTAAAGCGGTAGCTATTAAGGCTAAAGTGGAAAAGTTGCAGAAAGATGGCTTTATCTACCCGATTGCTTTGACGGAATGGGTATCCAATCCCATTCTTGTTGATAAGAAACAAGGGACAATACGTGTGTGCACTGATTTTTCATGACCTAAATAAAGTGTGTCCCAAGGAAAACTACCCCACGCCTTTTATAGATCAAATTATTGATGCTTGTGCGGGTAGTATTGGAGGAGCTAGTCGATGAGCCGACTAGACTAGTCAACCGACTAATTAGAGATTAGGTCGGCCTCCAAAGGTCATGTCGGTTGACCGAACCGACAAGTATTTAGTTACTCATAACCATTTTGTAATCATATATAATAGGATGTTGAGCCAGTTAAGAACTTGGTTCATTTTTGTATATGTATGGACCCTCATGTGATTCTATAATATAATCTGCTATTCTGCTATCTATTCTTGTCTCTGGTCTCTATATGTCTATATGATTATTTATGTGTATTATTGGTAATCATATGTGATCTGTGAGATTACAACATTGGTTCCATTTTCGGTAGTACACATATAGATGACATGACCATACATAAATGATATCAGAGCAAGATATTAAGAATTGGTGGGAGTGTAAGATCACAAACTATTTGTAGAATTACGCAAGAAGAAACATATTGACCATTGCTCAGGCGAAGGAGAAATTCTTTACCGAAACAAATGAGAAATTTGTAGAATAGGTGCCTCAATCTTTGAAAAAACTATTAGATGAAGGAAAAAGTGACTAAATACCAAGAATTACTTAAGAAACTGACCTGAGGGGGAAGAACAAACCTGTCAGAGTGGTTTGAGAAAATTGCAGACGAATTCTGTCAAGAACAAGCAGTAGAGGAAAGAGTTTTAGTTGAAAGTATTGAAAAAATATTCTATACTGACTTTACTGAGAAATTTCTTTGTTTGATACCGACCCTGTTGTTTAAATTTCTAATCGACAGAGGAGTAGGGCACATAGTCGAACCTCGTCCATCACTCATCAAACTGCCTGCAAACACTAACTAGGAAGAAAAGTAGAAGGCGTGGGAAATATTTATTAGAGAAAGGGAGTGGGATTATTTCCTGAACAAATAGACAGAACTATCCGGGCTTACTATAGCGTCAAGTAGGCTATGGGGGGGTAGTTGGTCATGTGCCAAGGACAGAGTAGAAGGATTCTAGTTGGAATGTGAAAATACCACCAGCAGTAATGAAAAGTCGACCAAAGAAGGAAATTGAGTGAATAGTGACTCATAAAAGTGCATCGGACCTACAAAATATAGAAAGGGAGAAGAGGCAGAAAAGAAGGGAGGAGACACGAGAGAAAGCTATAGAGCTCCAAAGAAGAATGGTTTCCAGGGTGACAGAGCATGAGGGAAATCCACTGAAGTCGGGTCATGACCAAAAGGAAGAAGGCGTAGATGAAGAAGCGTCGCCAATGGAAGAGGATTTGTGGATAGAGTAGCGAGAATCTCTCCAACTAGAAATTCAATAGGAGGTAAGACCTTTGTCTTTGACAAATCCGAGTACCCGAATGTAGGCCATTATCGAGAAGGACCTGATGTTAGGATATTTAGACACTTAGGAGTTAGTTAAGATCAACTTGTGTAATATATCCATTAGGTAAAAGTGTGTTTCTGTAGTATGCATTAGTATGCATTTGTAAATATTATAATCCGACCGTCATGATATGTTCTAGACATAGAGTGATCCAACGGTTCAAATTCTCTTAGATCATACATACCACTGATCCGTGGCTTAACACTCGATTGGTCTATGATCTCTATTTAAATAGCATAGAGGGTCCTTGGCTTGTTGATCTATTATGAGAAGCTCATATGTAACTTTCTTTCTTTTGCATAATAAATTGCTCCAAGTTGCTATTTGGTTGGGGCCATGGATTGTTTCCCTCTCGATGGTTTTAACCACGTGACAAACATCGGTGTGTTGATCTGTGATCTATTTGTGTGACGCGATTGCTGAAGGTGTTCGATCTTTTGCGAGTACCTTGTGTACCCGAACACGGTATCAAAACTTTTCCACACAATGGGGTTAGATCTTGGTTAGCTTACCTGAAAAGTCTATGTTTTCAATTTTTCTTGTTGTTTTTTATTTTCCGTGATTGCACAAGGTGCACGACAAAGAGCATACGTAGCCAAGAAGACAAGAAAAAAAAATTTTCAGGTAAGCTAACCAAGATCTAACCCCATTGTGTGGAAAATTTTTTTTTTGTTTTTTGTTTTTTGTTTTTTTTCGTGATTTGCAGGAAAAGAAAGAAAGCACGAAGAACAAGAGAAAAGAGTAAAAAAAAAAAGCACCCTTCCTCTTTCCATTATTTTATGTACATTTTAAACTTAGCTCACTTGGTCCAAAGTTGCTTTATTACTTAATAGGTCTTGAGTTCAAGTCTTATTAAGCTACTTTTTAGTGCATGCAATTTCTATTTTCAAGCTACTTTATTGTAAAAGTGCATCTCACATAAATAAAATAAAATAAAAGTGAGTCACTTAAGTCTTTTAATTTATTGCTGCACTATTTAAAAGTCACATTATTGTAAAAGTGAACATCACTTATTCTACAAAAGTGATTCATTTCAAAGCAACTTTATTGTAAAAGTGATTTTCAAAGGTTGATCTTGGGAAGAGGGGGATTTCTTTTTTTAGTTGGTCAAGTTAATATCTGCCACGTCACTATTGGGGACATCTTCAACTTTTTCTTTGATCAAGCATAAGTTCATCATCCAGAATCAGTTTTAAGTGTCGTTTTTTTTAAACCGCATATTTTTTCGAGCTCTTTGCATCCATACAGCTAGTTTCTATTCTTTCAGCCATTATTTTATAATATATCCACCCCTTGTGATATTATGCTTACAATTTTTAACTATTTCTCATGGAAATCTCATATGGAGGATGTTCTGCGAAGTAGGGGACTTTTCAGGATAACCTCAGGGAAAGAAACAAAACCCACTGATGATGATAAGAAAATTAAATGGGAAAATAGGTGTGATGAAGCTCGTGGATTGATTGGGATGTCAATCTGTACTAATTTGCGATTCCGCATATCTGGAATTGATGAACCTAATCTCGCTTGGAAAAAGTTGGAATTTGTGTTTGGTAAACACAATGAAATTCGGTGTCATCAACTTGAGAATGAGTTGCTTTCCTTGAATCCAAATGATTTTTCGTGCATTCAAGACTATTTATCTAAGTATAAAACTTTTAGACTATTATGTGCAGAATGCAAGATTAAGAAAGAAGACAAACAATGTATTTATCATATTCTTTCAAAACTTAGACCTGCATATTCTGCTTTTGTATCTACCTTCTACTCCATGAAAGAATTCTTGACTGCAGCTAGCTATCAAGATCGTAGCCTTGAATCCTTTTATGATTCCATTATTAGAGAGAAAGATAAGCTCATTCATCTTGGAATAATTAACAATGCAGATACATCTGGGAAAGCCTTATTGTCCCAACAAAAAGAAAATTCCAAGCCTCCCAAGAAACAAAATTTTTCACAATAATAAGCAAAACAACAAGGGTTCCAAACCTTCTCAGTCAGCTCCTTCTTTAAAAAATGATAAAGGATCCAAGCAAAAAGGAAAGAAGACTGAGCGTCATAGCAATTTTTGTGGAAAATATAATCATGATGAATCTAAGTGTTTTAAGAAGATGGCAGCCTTGGAAGCAGCAATGAAGAAACACCACATCAGCTTAGATTCATCTTCAGAATCTACCTCTCATGGACATGCACTTTGTGCTTCTGGTTACTCTTATACTGCATCTTCTTCTTCTACTTCAATTGAATGTCTCATTGATTCTGGAGCATCTTATCATATGGCTAAGGATAAAATTTTCTTGCAATTTGTTATCAGTTTATCAAATTACTCATTCAGGTGAAGGTAAAACTGTGATGTTTACACATCACCAAGTTGTAATCAAGGATTTTAAAAATCCTAAAAATGTCCTTTCTACTGGAACTATTGATGATATTACCAGGTTGTACAAATTTAACAACTTTGGGTCATCACCTTTTCCTTCAGTTTTTGTTGCTCATAGTGATAACTTGAGCAAACTTTGGCATGAGTGATTTGGTCACTTAAATTATCACTCATTGCAACAACTATGTAAAGACAATATGGTGACTGGTCTTCCGCTGGTATCTTCCAAGGATGGTGTTTGTTCTGGTTGTGTACTCGAAAAACATCATCAAGACAGTTTTGACAAATGTGCCTCTTGGCACGCCTCGGTTCCCTTGGAGCTTGTGCATAGTGACTTGTGTGGCCCTATTCCATCTGCTTCCTTTTCTGGTTTCAAATATTTCTTAACCTTCATTTATGACTACTCTAGACGCACTTGGGTTTACTTCCTAAAACTTAAGAGAGAAGTATTTAACATGTTCTTGGCCTACAAGGCCCTTGATGAAAAACAATCTGGTCATCAAATTATTAAGTTAGGATCTGACAATGGAGGATAATATGTTAACAACAAGTTCACTACTTTTTGCACTGAACAAGGAATCCAACAACAACACAATGTTCCATATACACCACAACAAAATGGTGTAGTTGAACGGAAGAACCGCACTTTAAAAGAAATGGCTAATTGTATGATCCAATCTAAAGGACTAAGTCTTCAATATTGGGTTTAGGCCATAAATTGTGCAAATTACATAGTTAATTGCACACGCACTAAATTTTTATAGGTTATAACACTGGAAGAAGCATGGAGTAAAATTAAACCATATGTAAGTCACTTTTGTGTGTTTGGTTGTGAAGCATGGGCTCACATTTCGGATGAAAAATGGAAAGCATTACAGCCTAAAAGTGAAAAGTGCATATTTGTTGGATATTCTGAAGATGTAAAAGGTTATATATTTCTTCATCCCCATTCACATGATATAATCATTACAAGAGATGTTAAGTTTGATGAAAATCTCTTGTCCTGCGAGCCTAACTTGGCGGGTGTGCCATCTTTGGCATGCAAGCCTGATTTAGCGATTGTGCCTTCTTGTTCTTCTTCCAACTTCCTTGAAAGGTTTCCAACTCCAGTTTCTGATGATGACAGTGAGGATGAAAATCCACCTCCTCCTGCTCATGTTCCTCCAATTGCACCAACACCAATACTTCCTCGATGGGTCCATTCAACATGTGAAGCAGCAGGTGATTTTTTCGGTGATCCTAGAGATCAACGTCGAACACATTCTCAGTTTCAGCGAACCTCTTCTATTTTGGATCAAGTTTACAATAATCACGATCCAGAAACTTTTGCAGAAGCTTCAAGAAATCTAGATTGGGATGCAGCTATGGATGAAGAATATCGTTCCTTAATGATGAACGATACTTGGGATCTTGTTCCTCTTCCAAAAGGAAGAAAACTTGTCAGATGTAAATGGGTCTACAGAACTAAGTATGCATCAGATGGAAGTGTTGAAAGACTTAAGGCAAGGTTAGTTTCCAAAGTTTTTTCCCAAGTTGAAGGGATTGACTACAATGAAACCTTTTCCCCTATAGCAAAAATGAACTCCATCCGCCTTATTCTTTCCCTAGAATCCTTACATAACTGGGAATTCCATCAAATGGATGTCAAGTCTGCCTTCTTACATGGTGATTTACATGAGGAAATTTACATGGAACATCCTCCTGGATATGTTCAGAATAAATCTAGCCTTGTTTGTCTCCTTAAGAAATCCTTATATGGCCTTAAGCAAGCTCCTAGAGCTTGGTATGCCAAAATGGATAGGTTTCTCCTTGACACTGGTTTTTCTAGATGCCATTCTAACCCAAATGTCTATACCAAGAAAGTAGGAAACCATCTCATCATACTTTTTCTTTATGTTGATGATCTTATCCTTACTGGTAGTGACCCTAAGCTTATAACCCATGTGAAATCCAGTCTTAAGCAAAATTTTGAAATGTCAGACTTAGGACATTTGCATTATTTTCTTGGTTTCCAAGTCTTGCAAACCAAAGAAGGAATCTTTCTTTCCCATTCTAAGTATGCCTGTGACCTTCTTCGTCGTTTCCACATGGAATATTGTAAACCAGCCCCTTCTCCCTTCCAGTCTGGAGGCAAACTTTCTGCCACTTGTACTTCCCCTGAAGTAGATGCCACCTTGTATCGTCAGCTTGTTGGTAGTCTTTTATACTTGACTCATTCCCATCCTGACCTTTCCTTTTCCATTGGCCATGTTGCTCGTTATATGCAAACTCCTCATGAAAGTCACTGGAAAGCACCAAAAAGAATACTTCGTTATATTCGAGGTATAATTCAGTTTGGGATTCATTACAGTACAACGGGGAAACCTTTGTTGGTTGGTTTCACTGATTCAGATTGGGCCGGCGATCTTGATGATCGAAAGTTTACTATAGGTTATGTTTTCAGTCTAGGATCTAGACCTGTCACTTGGGATTGTAAGAAACAACAAGATCTTGCTCTTTCTTTAGCAGAAGCAGAATATTGAGCCACAGTTAATGCCAGTCAGGAAGCTTTATTTCTTCGACAGATCCTTTTAGAGTTTGGATTCGAGCAACAACAGCCTACTCCACTTTGGTGCGACAATCAAAGTGCCATCAAGCTTGCCAAATATCTAGTTCTACATCAGTGTAGCAAACACATTGAGATACACATGCACTTCATCAGAAATCTTGTTCATGATCATGTTATTGAAGTGCTCTATTGCCCTATAGATGATGAAGTTGCAGACATCTTCACCAAGTCTCTTACAGAAGCAAAGTTTTCTAAACTTCGGTCTATGTTAGGAGTTCAGGAATGTGTCCATAAGGGGGGATAGGCTCTAATTCCTCCTTCCTTCTCCTAATAGTGTCACTTTTGTAAATCCTTCAATCCTATCCCAAGATTTTATTAAGGGGGGATGTTAGGATATTTAGACCCTTAGGAGTTAGATAAGATCAACTTGTGTAATATATCCATTAGGTAAAAGTGTGTTTTTTTAGTATGCATTTGTAAATATTCTAATCCGACGGTCACGATATGTTCTAGACATAGAGTGATCCGACGGTTCAACTTCTCTTAGATCATACCTACCATTGATCCATGGCTTAACACCCGATTGGTCTATGATCTCTATTTAAAGAGCATAGAGGGTCCTTGGCTAGTTGATCAATTATGAGAAGCTCATATGTAACTTTATTTCTTTTGCATAATAAATTGCTCCAAGTAGCTATTTGGCTGGGGCCGTGGACTGTTTCCCTCTTGAGGGTTTTAACGACGTGGCAAACATCGGTGTGTTGATTTGTGATATATTTGTGTGAAGTGGTTGCTGAAGGTGTTCGGTCTTTTGGGAGTACCCTGTGTACCCGAACACCTGATACTAAGATTTGGTGAGTTCGATATATGGAGCTGACTAGACGACGAAGTAAATGATGACAATCATTTAGTGATCCATCGATCGGAGGAAGGAAATGGGTTACACTTCAGGCGTACCCTTCCAACTTAAGCATTCATTTACTGTACCCTAGACATGAAGGAACAACCCCTACCAAAAACAGCTTTGTAGGACACCGACCAGTCGAATTCATAGGCACAACAGTGCACTTGAACATCGACAGAAGAAGATGAACATGATTGAGAAGTTTTCGAAACAAAACCGAAAACCAAAACATCTGACAGAAATGAAAGTTCCGTTGAGACAAGTTGTGAACACAGAGATACACCAAATATCCCACTACCCCCACCAACACCACCTCCTGAAGGAGAAGCTGACGCCGACATGGGGCACGACTCAGCACACATTCCCCTCTATGAGGGTGACAAACGTCCCAGGCGGCATTGGTTCATCTGCAAATCAACATGGGAGCCCAATCAAGTTACACATGAATATAGACAAATGGCTCAATTCGCAGGTGCGCCATGAAAAAGATCATTAACTTGGTATATGACTTATATTGAAAGAAAACCTCATGCAACTAAAGCAGAGATCAAGCAGCAATTTCTGTCCTTCTTCAGAACACCAGATGCATAGCATCTGGCAGTAAAAAAATTAAAACTACAGTTCAGAAACCAGTAGAAACCGTCCGAGACTATGATAAAAGATGGAAATACCTCTTAATCCAAATAGAATATGTTATTGATGAACAACTATTGATTCAATAGTTTCTTGTAGGACTTTCCCAAAAGATACGACAAATATAAGTGTGGAGACAGTCAAAATGTATGAAGAAGCACTGAAAAAAGCTCTGCAGGTCGAGATGGATGAGGACTACCCGACATACCTTGCTATTGACATAAGAATCGAAGAATAATTAGAAATAATGCAGAAATATTTGAGAGCACTGACCCTCAAGGTTCAGGAGATATGGTGTACAAAATGTTATACAACCGGCCATACCAAAGATAATTGTCAACAAGATGTAAGCCGACAAGAAGTCCTTTTTGTTCAGATTTTTTTTTTATGTGACATCTATTAGGAGAATGGAAACCACATGACGAAGGATTTTCAATATAACATGAAGAATGGAAAAGCTTCATGGTGTGCTATTTGTGAAGTCAAGAGTCACACAACAGCTGACTACCACCTGAACCTTAAGAATCGACAAACCTATCAAGAAGTATACCAAACAAATGATGTGTCCCAGAACAATGATAATACCTCAAATGAACAAAATGCACCAAACAATCGACAATACAAAGCACATAGATATGAATGATGATTTGACAACCGTCATGGAGGATTTGGAAGTCAAGGATGATTCTCTAGAAATCATGACAATTGACCACAACAACCAATTCAATGCTTCACATGCTATAAATAAGGACACTAGTATGCGGACTGTCTATATAAAGACAGAACCGACTTAACATTTTGTACTAGTTGTGGTGTGGGCGACCACTCATTGGAATATTGTCCCACCATACTCGACAAATTTAATAAAAAGAATAATGTTAATGTCTTGACGTGTGTTCAAAACAGTGATATAATTCGCACAAAGAACCTACACATAGTAACTAGACAAGGAATGAAAATTGGAAGTGACAATCTAAGAATAAGCAAGATTAAAGATAAAAATGAATATCCTAACCCTATAAAGCAAAAACAATTGTATAACGATGCATCGAGCATGTTTCAAGAATTTGCTAGATAAGAAGATGTCGATGACAGTTTGCAGAACACACTTCACAAACTATTAAACCTAATACATAAAGATAAGTCAGTGGCACAATTCATTGACCTACTTCATGATATTAAAAACAAAAATAACACAGATAAACATACTAAGAGTATATGCAGCTTAAATAAAAAAGATAAGAATGATGCCGACCCACTTATCGATCTCGAAATAGAAGGATACCACGTTCGACAAGTTGTTCTTGAATTTTTATCCCAAGTGACTATCATGACAAGAGATACATGGGAACAGTTGGGTAGGCCCCGACTAAATGAATCAGTCATCTATTTAAAACTGGCCAACCAAGGACTGATCGAACCAATTGGGGTTTGGAGAAATGTTGATACAATGATAAAAGGCATTTCGATAAAGTAAATTTCAAGATTATCGACCCTAACTAAGGATCTAGCTCCTTCCCATCCCTGGTAGGACACCCATGGGGCAGATTCTATATCATTAGACAAAGAAAGGATAAAACTAGAAGGGAATGGATAGAAAGTGATTGTCCCCATTCACCCTTCACAAGGAGAACCCTGGACTGAAGCTATTGATGAAGAAGTCAATGTTCGACAACTCTACTAGATTCAAAACAATTAAGATTATACTGAACCTAATAGTTATGGAGAAATTCATCTAGGGAACCAAGACTCGGTTGGATATAAATCAGATGCATAATTATACGATTGGGAAATTGAAAATTATGAAACATAAGCAAGAGGTTGCTGGACCATTCAAGCTATCCAGAATAAACCAACTCGATAATGATTTTCTATATTGACTATTCCAAAAATATTTGAGAAAAGAATAAGGGAATATCCCTCTTTAGCACCAATAAAAACAGATAATAAATAAATTCTTTAGTATAAAGAGAGAGAATCACCAGTTCTCCATGTAGAACAAGTCTCTAAGAACCTAGGTGAACATGGCCGACTACAAAGCCTGGTCGAAACATTTACAGGACAAGCTTCTCAATGGTGGGACACCCATCAGTCGAGACTACAAATGTGGAAAATAACTTAGAATTTCTTCATAGAAAGGTTTGGAGGAAGGAAGCTAACAAAACATGCACAAATACTCGTCTTCACCCAAGGACAAGATCCGTAAAATCATATAAGAATATGTGAAATGGAGTGGATAAGACTTGGTTACAAAGATGGACATATATCGCCACACCTATTTCCATTGACATTAGATGACCTACCTAACAAATGGTATAAAATGGAAGAAGTATGAGGCGAAATATTCCTATGGAATGAAATTAGAGAAAAATTCATTAAGGACTTTAGCTTTATACCGGAAGACACAAGATTAGTCGAAGCTACAAAACATATAAAAACATTTATACAACCGAATACTAGCATGTCGACACAAAATAAAACAAGACCAAATGCAACATGCCATAGCATTCGATCCAACAAAATACCATAGTCGACAAGACCCCAATTAGAAAATGCCACATACATATGGAAGAAGCTTTCAATAGAATACCGATCACCCAGAAATGATTAAACTAGTTAAAATGATATTCAAAATTGATTCAACCGACAAAGATGACACTGACTGAATGACAAAAGTAGAATTTCCAACAACATTTTCACAGTTTAAAGAAGGTAGTTGACAGATTAATGAAAGTAAAGCACCAGAATGGATGGATGTGAAAGTAAAAACTAAAGAAATTGACATTTCTAATGATAATAGACTGAAAATGGAAAGAATTGGCAACTATTGGAGTGAAGAACAAACTACAAAAATCATCAAATTATTAAAGGAATTCCAAGATGTATTTGCGTGAGATTACAAACACTTAAAAGGATTAGTAGCAGAAATGGGCAAGATGAAGATAGACATCAAACTTGATGCCCGACTTGCCAAGAAAAGATCTTATAAGTTGGCTCACGAATACAAAGAAATAGTTAAAAAGGATATCAACAATATGTTGACAGTATGAATTATTTACCCCATCGACCAATCAGACCATTGACCAGTCGGAATGGGCAAGCCCAATGGTTGTCCAACCAAAAAAGCATTACCCGACAAAACTACGAATCTATGTCAACTTTCGGGAGTTAAACAAGGTTACCTTAATAGATCCATTTTCGACTCCATACGCCGATGAGATCTTAAGTGAAGTCGTAGGACATGAATGCTACTCATTTACAGATGGATTCTTGGGATATAATCAGGTACCGATAGCCAAGGAAGATCATAAAAATACAACATTCATATGTGAATTTGGCTCATTTGCTTACAGAGTGATGCCACTTGTTCTCAAGAATGCACCTGTAGTATTTTCAAGAATAGTTGTCAAAACATTTCAAGAATACATTTATAAAACAATGGAAGTATACTTCGATGATTGGACAATCTATTCCATGCTAAAATACCATTATAAATGGTTAAGGATTATGCTGGAACGATGCCGACAGATTCAGTTACCCTCAATATAAAAGAATGAATATTCTTAACCCCTATAGGAATCCTACTAGGACATATCGTATGCAAAGAAGGTATCAAGGTCGACTTTCCTAAAATAAAAATTATCCTCGACTTAAAGCCACCGGTTAATCCAAAACAGGTCAGAGTACTATTGGTTAATATAGGGTATTACAGAAAATTCATCTGACACTATTCAGATATGACCTACCCATTGGAAGAATTGTTAACAGAAGATCAACAATTTGACTGGACAGAATAATGTGATACATCTTTCAACACATTAAAAGGAAAACTAGTCGAAGCACCCATTCTCAGATTTTCAAACTAGCCGATTAAATTCCATGTACATATTGATGCTTTAGGCCTAGAAATTGGTACAATTCTGACACAACCTAGGGAATATAGAATGGATTATCCAATCATATACATTAGCAAAAAATTATACAAGGAAGAATGCAATTACTCAACAACAGAAAGGGAGGCACTAGGTATGGTCTTTGCACTATAAAAGTATCGACATTACCTACTAGTTAACCCCTTCATATTCTATACCAATCATCAAGCACTAAAATACCTCATTAACAAACCTTTACACTGTAATGTCCCTTATTGAAAATTTTACTAAATGACCATTCTTTCACTTTTTCCCCAATTTTGACTTTAACTAGTTTTGATTTCTAGACCTCCAAACTGACCCAAATGCTTCCAAATTTTCTCTGAAGGTACATGACTGATAATATAAATTAAATATGATGTTCATGTATGTTTTTTAACCTCCCAATTAATTCTAAAAACTTGTATACTGTTCAGTTCAAAGTAGGATTCTTTACTAGCAAATTGGGGCTCCAATTCCCTCTGGGTAATTGTGGGAAATGGCTTCACAAACGATCCCAAAGTCACTTGAATTTATGAAAATATAATGGGTATGTGTAAGGTACATTTTTAAAGTCTCATATGCATCATGGTCCAGTTTATACAGGATTTTATGACTCTTTCCAAAACAACTCCCAAGTCACAATTTTGACCCTTGGGGAAAATGCACCAAATCTTCTTGCAATGCAATAAAAATGAGTAAAATGGCTTCCAATGCTTAATTACTCAACATGATACTTGAAATACACATTAATTACATTCCATAAATCATACATTTATATAATATACATTCTTCCATTCGAAATAATAAGAATTACCATGGCATATATCAAAATAGAGTGGAAATGGTCATTGTTTGCTCATTAAAAGTTATTTTGACATACAACTCTTGGGAATTTAGACTTGAACATTTTTGAGAATTAATAATAGAGAATATTAAACTGATTCCAATCATAAATGGTCAATTAAAGGCTCTCCCAATTCGAAATCATCAGCATTACAATGGTTCACAACAAGATAGTGGGGAAATGACACTATTTCTTCATTGTTCAACATTTTTACATGAATTATTTTGGGTATTTTGACCTAAGAGTATTTTGAACATGAAATAAAGATAATATAAACCATAAAATAAGATAATGTGCATTATAATATTCCCCAAAGAGATCAATATCTCACCCAAAGCGCAATCCCTCCATTGGCATGAATATGGTGTGAAAAATGGAAATAGTTGAGAGAGAGTGCTGCAATAGAAGAATCCACATGATTTACTATAAATTACACCTGAAAATAAGACTCCATGAAATATCCATGAAATACCTGAGTGGCCTCTCCAAACACCAGCTAGGATGGGAATCTTTCACCCTCGAAATTGGCTTAAGCAAGAAAACTAGTCATCCACTAGCTCTCACAATTCACAAATCAGCAAAATCTTATTCTCATGGATGATCCCTATATTTTATAAACATTATTAGTCTCCTAAGGTTCCAAATCCATCCATAAACCAAATCCAAGTCAAATTGGTGTGGCTGCTCATGCTATGCCATGTGGCCTTTCTCTTCACCTTCCCTCTTCTCCCAAATTTGAGTAGGAGCCTCTTGGGCTTCTCCAACTCCCAAATTTGAACTTTAATATGCTCTATTTAGTCCTGACATGTGATTATGTCAGTATTTCAGACTTCAGATCTGACTTGTGTCATAACTGTCCTAGAATCTCCATCATTGGTGTCATAGATGTCATAAATGTAAGGGGAATCTATCCAAATTTCCATGAAACTCCCATTTGGCTCTTCCTCTCCCATGTAAGTTACAATTAATCCCAAATTAGACCTATGAATTATATGGATAAGTATATTAACCTTATAATCCATCCAAGAACATTAGGCTTTCCATATATTCAAATTTGCAAGAGAAAGATACCATTTAACATAGGAATTATAGTTAGTGTGGGCCCCATAATCTCCATAGTAATGTCCCCTTTTTTTAAATTTATTAAAATGCCCAATTTACCAATTTTTTTCACAATTTTGGCTCTTTACTAGTTTTAGTGTATTGGTCTCCAAATCAGTCCAAATGATCCCAAATGTTTAGAGAAGGTGTATGACTGATATAATAACTTAATTATTATGTTCAAGGATGTATTATGGTCCTCCAATTAGTTCTGCAAGTCTATATCAAATTCTGAATAAGATAGATGAATTTACTAGCAATTCTGGGGCTCAAATCTCTCTCGGGTAATTGTTGGAATGGATTCCCAAATGTACATAAAAATCACTCAAATTATTAAATTGAAGTAGGGGATGTGTAGAAGACATTATCAAAGACTCGTATGCATAATCAATCGAACTCCCATGGTTGTTATTACTTCATTCAATCAGATATAAAAAACTAGTTTTAGACCCTTGGGGAAATGAGATGTAATTTGCCCCAAATGCTATGAAATTCAACCCAATGGACACAAATTCTCAGTTACATACCATGAAACCCATAATATACTTTAATGAAAATTCATTCATTCATAAATCATCAATGTTTCACACATATATTCGATTCCATTAATATTGCAAGAGTTTACAACAAGGTATTGGGGAAATGGCACTGTTTCTTCAATATTAGACAATCATCAATGAGATATCTTGGATTTTATACCTGAGATATTTTTGAACTAAAAGAATAGAGCATTTATATCAGAATACAAAATACTGGAGCAAGAGAAGCTCCATCGAAGAGATGAATAGCTCACCAAGTGTGCCTCACTCCATAGAGCTGAAATATGGTGAGAAAACTTAAGATGAATGGAAGAACAAGCTGATAATGAGATGTCCATGAAATTCTTGTTTGTCTCTTCCTCTCCCATGTAAGTTACAATTCATCCCAAATTCAACCTATGAAGTATATGGATAAGTATATTAACCTTATAATCCATCCAAAAACATTAGGTTTTCCATATATTCAAATTTGCAAGAAAAAGATACCATTTAACATAGGAATTCTAGCTAGTGTGGGCCCCATAGTCTCCATGTGTCTTCATGCTCCAGTTCCACTTCCATTTTCTCTTGTATTTATTTAATAATATCAATTATTAAATATTTATCCGCTTCTAATGTATAAACATCATTTATTATCCCCCTTATTCCAAATCTCAAAGCTTCCACCCCCAACCTAGGAAACTAGTGATTTTCCTCCTTGGCAATTATTTGATTTTTAGCATCCATTTGAAAACTTTCATGAATATGAAAATGTTATTTGGCCATTGTGACCCAATGAAAAATTTGGGACATTACATACACCACGGGAGAATCTGTCGGTGGCTATTACTGTTCCAAGAATTTGAATTCTAAGTAGTAGTTTGACCAGGTTGATTGAATGTTGGACCCGACCAGTTATCAAGAATCGACACGGGGGAGGAGCCGATAGGATTTGAAGATAACTTGTCGGATGCACACTTACTCCGAATAGAATTTATTCCTGTAGAATTAGAAGAAATAGCACCCATTTTTCCCATTTTTCCCATTGGAATCCATTTTTTTAATCCCATTTTTCTATTGGAATCCATTTTTTTGGGTAAGTGTCCCAACCCAACCACCATAAAAATAACCCTCTTCCATGGGTACCATTTACTAGTACCCTTAGTGCCTCTAGGTACCAATGTTATTGAATCGCCATAATATTTGGAATTCATCTAATTTTTTATCCTAAATTTGGCTACATTTTCTTCTTCAATTTCACTCATAATATTACTCATGGACTCTCACATGTATGCCATTTTGATGTTTCATTTTACATTTCATAATCCCATCGCTTCTCCCATACTATAAAAGTTACATTATTTTGATGTTATTTATTGACCCTCAAGGAGATTACCATTAGTCTCCAACCTCTGGTCTCTTCGATCCGCTATCAAATGTTCTATTTATTCACTTGGTTATACGTTGGATGCTTATATTCTTACACTCCTCTCTTCTCTTAGGTACCCATATACTTGGGAAACCATTTCAGCAGTTCTCTTTAGCACTACTACATGTGATTTCTTATGGAAGTTCCCTTGATCACATTTATTCAAAGAATTTTATGATGTGTCACCCATGGAGCCTTACTAATATTATCCTCCCATAGTGTCAAACTCGGTGCCTTCATTTCCCCTCCACTAGCATCCCCATTGTAGCGTCCCTTGGTTATGTATGGTATGTCCCTCTCTTAATTCTATGAAGAGTTTCAAACAATGATTCTAGGATAGGAATGCCTTCATTCTCTAAATAAAGGAAGTTTAAGTCCACCACTTAGTGACCTTGTACCCCCATTTGGTGTCATATCCCACTTTATCTTCATATTCTAGTGACGTATCTTGTGTTGTTCAATAGACCTAATTTATTTTTTTAAATCATGTCTCTCTCTATTGACTTCAACACTTGTATTCTAGAGGAGATACCTAAAGGAATTTTGTACCTTTGCACCATCACCATCATTGATGGGTTCCCTTGGACCAAATAAGGGAATATGTCATTTCCCCTCGGATTTTTTGTTTCTCATGTGCTTTATTCTAACTCATTATTGCACCATTGAGAGTCATATAGTATGGTAGTTCTCTTATCCAATTTTGTTGGAGATCCCATACATTCATGACTCCCTCTAGCTCTTTAGTCAATTATGAAATATCGTCAATCTCTTGCTTCTTGTGATGTTTGAATTGCATTGGCTATTGTCATCCAATTTAAATTGCAATTCTCTAGAGCTAGTTAGCTTAGTCTTTCCACAATTTGAACCACATGTGAGGATTTGTATAAGTTTTTACTGTTTTCAGATCCTAGGCCCTATCTAGTTTTAGCAAGGCTTCTATTAGTGTGATTTGTCATTATGATGGGACACCATTATTCCTACTCATGTACTTTAGATAAACTATGGTTGGAACATATTTATGTACTTGGATTGGGTCCCTCTTTGATCCTCAAGATGTATTGTACCCGACAATTATTCATGTATTGATTAGACCCCTCTTGGTATCGATTCTATATTATATTGGGACTTTGATACAAGCATGGGGATTCCCACCTCATTTATATATGAAATTATATGCACCTTGCCTCTCTTGTTTTTTTCTATAGGCATGGGCCTTTATAGTTCCTAAGGATGGGGAGTCTCTCTCTATAGTGGTATAGGTTTCTTGTTCTTGGTGCTCTTGATTTACCTCCAGAAACAAATGGAGACTTATGATTATTTTGGTAATACGATGAACTTCTAACCTCATAGATCAGGGGGAATATGTTAACAACCTAATTTTTTTCACATACCTTGTCATGAATTTCATCACCATCATGCATCATCATCAACAATATTATACCTATTTTCATCTCATCCACCTCCACATGAACTATGCAATATGACTAGAAACTAAGAGAATATTCAAATTTTGACCATGTCAATCCTTAGTGGCTCATGATCTCTCAATAAGGGAAACCATATCAAGGTGGTTTCTATTTGGCCTCTAAAGTAGTAACTAATTGCTCATTCACCCTCTAAAGTTGCAACTTAGACCAAAAAATAGAAAAAAATGGTTCTCATCCATCATTCCACATTGCCCAAAATAAAGTAGGCATTGAAAAGTGGAGAAACATGGGCATTAAGGTCAAAACTAACTATATTAATTTGATCTTTCAAATCCTAACCTCCCCACTTTGTCATCAATGGAATGGAGAGGATCCACATTAGAACTAGATCATGTGTCCACCACATTTCCTATAAATGCAACCCTCATGGCCACCATTTACATCAATGATCATCTTATACTTAGAGCACCGTTATGTTGTCAAAATTCCTCTAGAAAGCAAGATAGAGGCCATCCTACTCCTTCTATTCACCATTGTGGGATCACTAACTACTCACTTGATTGGAAATTTGGATAGAAAAGATATTAACAAACACTTATAAATGCCCCTTATCATCCATAATCAAAACCAAGGTGCATTTTGTAAACCTTATATTCCTTGTGTAATAAAAAAATGTTTTCCTACATATTACATTTCTCTTTGATAGCCAATTTCTAAATAAATATTATATGCATGCTTTAAAAAAATGATCCCATTTAGATTACTTTAATTTGATTTGATTTGATTTGATTTTCTCTTAACAATTGCATAACACCTTAATAACCCCTTAATGGTTAATGGATACATTGTGAGATATTAATGACTAATAAATCACTAACCATAAGGAGTTGTCCATTCTTTTGATATTAAGATATCGAGTTTAAGTTGACTATTTTTATTTTTTGAATTATTAGGATATGGAGTTTATTCTTTAAAAATGATAAATAACCATTATTAATGCACCACTCTTATTATTTTAATGATTCGAATAAATAATCCATTAATTGTATGCCATATTCCTACCATTTTATTTCGAATAAGATATTTATGCAATTCTATTCCTACAAATTAATTAGAAAAACAAATTTATCTTCGTTTTAAAAGGACGTAAATTTATATTAATTTAACATCACCACAAAATTTACAGTTATCAAATAAGTTGACATCTAACGACTGTATTAAGAATATGCTTGATTAAAAACCAACAACAATTAGTACAGACAAGTATATGCTTAATGCTAAAAACATGTCACAAGACTTAATTATTTTGTCAGGGCGAGTATATCCATACACAGCGAACTCCAGCCAACATGGAATTGAGGAAGAACGCAGAAGAATACACGAGAACTCCACTCTTCCAATTATATTCAGAATTAGTTTCTGAATATGATTCACCAAGCAAATAGCTGCCAATTCCCCACTTCACCCAAACGAGAACTTGCACACCACTATACACCCATTTCCCAAACACCTTTTTGCCTCGAACTCCTAATACTACGCAACCTGATACAACGCACGCCAACTCCAAAAGAATCACTGCCAAAACGGCGACTCGCTCTCTCAGACGGCGCTGTCCATGCCCAAAGCCATACCAATGAAGATACAAATGCAAGCAGTCCATGCCCAAAGCCATACCAATGCCAACGATTATCACTGCAACTCGAGGTATACTGAGCGCCACAGAGTCAGCAGCATACCATTTACCAGCGGATCCTTCGAGTGCCATACACACTGTCCAAAAAATAGCGCAACTCAAGTTGACGGCACCTGCTATAAACGATAAGATCCCGAGGCTTAGACGCCGAAAGGTTAGCACTTGGTAAACAAGGGTGATCTCCTTATCATTATCATTAGACTTGTGATCCTCAGACTTAACCAGGGCTGTGCTTAGAAATGCATTGGCAGAGAATCCACTTTCTTCACTGCCCATAACATAACTTCTAACTGCCTTTCTTGCTACCATAGCAGTAGAGAGGCCATCCACTCTGAACCATCCAACAAGTAGAAGGTTGATTAATATTTCAGTCAACCTTGGCAATATTAGGGAGGTAGTGTGGAATTCTACAATTAATCCTTTTTTCAGCAGGTCTTTATCTCTCTTAGCAATGTAACTATCCTTGGTTCCCTGTAGCGTGTAATTCGCCATAGCATCCGCAGCCATGACACTCACTCCTCTCTCTGCATAATCTTTAGACCTGAAAGATGTGATCAGCAGCTTTGTCCACTTATCATCCGCTCCTCGTGTCGCTGGAATGCAAATGCAAGTATGCGGTTTTTGGAGGAACTCCACAGGTATTTTAAACACGGAAGAGAATTCTACCTCGGCCTTACCTTCACCCGTGTGCTCAGAGTCTGCCTCTGTTAATCTCTTCTCTCCAGATTGACGAGTTTGCTCAGACATTAACACATGGCAACCCTTTCTTATGCAGTCCTGAGACAGCAGCAGGCACTGGTCGGAATCAGGCAGTTGCTTTAGTGCTCCTGCAGTCATCCAATCTTTAAGCAGTACTCTAACACCTTCCACAGTTTCGAATACAATACATTTACATTTGGGATCGCATTGACAACTAGGCGCTTCGCTATATTTGATGAAGATGGAGTGCACACCTTGGGCATTGTGGATGTACCTCATGAACTGCTTCATGGATGAATTGGGCTTGCTGGATGACAGCATTACAACAGAAGCTTTTATATAATCCTTAGATTCGTTACAAGTAGTCCACCCAACCTCTTTCTCTTTATTTATGGTGTGGAGTTTGGGGCCTCTAATGGATGCCAGAACATCTCTCACACCCAGTTCGAGATCCAGCCTTCCTTTGGAAATACTTGTAATCAAAACAGCTAAATTGCCAACGCAAGATATTCCCACCTCCGGAAAATTAACGAAACCAGCGACAGCTTCACTTAACTCGAGCTGTCCTACAGCAACAGAGGAAATCCATCCCAACCAGACAACCAGCTTTATAAGCAACACGTTCATCGTGCATAATAGGGTTCCCTTGGAATTCTTGAATAGGCCCATTTCCAAATACAGCGGAACGGCGCGTTTGTCAAACAAATTACTCAACACAGAACAAACTTCTTCGTCTGCCCCATCCTTCTGGTCCTGTAATATTTTAATATCCTAAATCAGCATAGAGCATATTTTTGGGCACCACACAGGACCCGCACTAAAGGTTTATGTGAGGATAAAAGCGCTATTATTCTTGTTCTTTAATGTTCTTTATTTATTTTCCAAAGGTTTATGTGAGAATAAACGCTATTATTCTTGTTCTTTAATGTTCTTTATTTATTTTTCCAAAGTTTAAAGACGGTTCTCATTTCTTCCAAAGAAATGTCGCGGAGAATAAATTTTGTTTTTTCCAAGTGTAATGACGTATACTGTGCTGCTGTTTTTGAACAGTAGCAGATGAAAATGAGAGGAATATTTTTTTATGAGAGCATCTACTCCATTGCTGGATAATGCAATTAATTGTACTGTGTTCTATGTTTTTACCAAAGTTTAGGGACCGTTATAAATAAATGTTGTATAAGAATATTTATTTGTTATCATATTTGAGATGCTGTCCAAAACGAGAGGAGAGAATTTCGAGTATGTATTTTATCATAATTAAAATGCAGTATAAGAAGAGAGTTCTGAGAATATAGAATCTGTATTTATGGATATAAATATAGGTATTGATAATGTTTGCTTTTTAAAATATTAAATTAATGTGTGAAATTTTTATGTTGGCATAAAAGGAAAGATTTTTTTTTATAAAAATCCTTTGAAATAGTCTAAATATTTTAACTATTAGATTATATAAATTTTTATTATAATGATAAGATGTTTAGATTTTTGCTTTTTAATTATAACTTTATTTTTATTAAAAAAATTCAATTCAATTACTAAAATGAAAAGTAAAAGTATGTATGTTTGTTATTTAATTGAAATCAATATTTGAAATTATATATATTAATTATAAATATAGTTTTTATTTGTATATTATAACTTTATTATAATTATTACATGAAGTAATAAAATGGCTTTAGCACTTTTTCTTTTCATATCATTTTATTTTAGGTTAATGGATTATAAAAAATTTAATTTTGTTTTAACAATTATTTTTATATTATTAATAATAATGATTATGATAATAATATTTATTGAAATTAAGTTTGGGTTTTTAAATTTTAAGAAGGATAAAAAATTATTTGCTTTATTTATTTATTTTTTATTCTTTCTAAGAAGTTCTAGAAATTTTCAAATTGTTATTCTTTTCATAAGTTAAAGGGTTAGGAAGGTTGATAACGTAACATATATTTTGAATTTGAGAAATAATGTGGGTGCACCCAAGGCATTATGAGAGAAAATGTTTTTCCTCATCAACCCTCTTAGTGTCACAAAGATGACAATTTCTTTTCACCCATGACATTTTAGGAATTGCTGAACACCCTCATTCACTATGGAGCTCATGGCACTTTGTTGTTATTTTAGCAATGTTAGTTTTCTTCTTTACACTAGTTAAAACAAAGAGATGCTTTTGATCTTCTAAATTATAACAGTGTTACACGAGGACACATTCCTAAGGGTTGAGGGTGCACCCGCCTCACTCCCCACACCTTGGGTACTTCGAGGTTCATGGAGAAACGTTTATTCTCGTCCCCAATTTGGTGAAACTTGAGGAAATGCGAGGGGAGTTCGTCCCCTTTTTTTGAAGCATGCATCGATGAAGTGGGGGGCACCTACGCACTCCTTCACAAAAATGGGGGGCTCCATGAGACCAGATAAAGCTAAAAACAAGAATAATGAGAGAATATGTGGTGTGTTTACATGCTAGCGGTGTTGATTAGTAATGATCATATTGCATTCTTAGATATTAAGAAGCAACTTGGTTTCCATGTTTGTCATGTTCTTATACATTAGTTTCCTAGTCACTGCCATGCACTCAATGGAGGAAATAATATCTTTTATAAGAAGGACATAATAGGGTGTATTGCCTTTAACTTTATATTATAATTTATAAAAACATTTTGGAATTTTCTCTATCTTTTAGAACATGATTCTCTACATATGTTGGCTTGCAAAATTTTGCAATGATATAAGATAACAAGAATAATGAGAGTCTCACAGGAGGTTCTTCTTATCCAAAAGCAAAAATCCCATTGATTTATAACTATTTTCAAGTCTATAATAAGTGTTATACCCTCCATTTATTATTTTCTCAATGCTATAGTTCAACTCAATATTTTGATGAACATATGATGAAGATCAATTCCAAGATATTTCATGACGTCATTTCCTCCAAGATGTTTTCACAGAAAAAAAAGTATAAATGAAATTTTTGGAGTTGATTATCATAACCTTTGTTTTTCAATGTTAACAGTCATACTCATACTAGAAAAAACATCATTGAGAATTTTTAGTTAGTTCTTAAGGTTATAGGGACTACCCATCATAACAACAATAACATCAACATAAAGAAGAAGGACGATGACTATTCTAGCGATATTTTTGTTGGCACAACATTCTTCGTCCACTTAACCCTATAACTTAATCAATGCATATGCCAAAAAGGGTAGGGGACAAGGGACACACTTTATTAACAACTATATTAAAATTAATTTCTTCAAACCAACCCTTAGAGTTCCTAAACATGGAAATAACATCATCATACATCCTATCATAACAACTCTCAACTTGAAAGGAAATTGTAGCTCTTCTAATCTATTCCAAAGGTAGGTTATTGGTATTACACCATATGTTTCTGTAATTTCAACAAAGAAAAGCAAGCTATTGTTTTATTGTTGTGACACTCCTTCGAAATGATCCCAAGCATAACAAGGTATTGTATAGTTTCTTGATAGCACCTAAATCTAGCCTAGCTTTTAGTTCTCTTCCTATGTATTTATATCGCTTTCTAGCCATGTATTGATCATACTTTTCATGATAATTATATAGTTTTTTTTTAAAATATGGATAGTAATAATGGTACTATAATTAAGGAATCGATTGTTTTGATCCTTTGTTTTAAAAATAAGAAAATTGAGGTTTTGAATCTAGGGTTTAGGGAAACCTTGATTAGCTACTAAACTTATGAACTCGATTAAGAATGTGATGGATGAAGATAGGTCTAACAATTTCTAACATTGCTACTTGGTATTCTTTGATGTCGCTATGTTTCCTTTTCATAAGCCACTTAACCCCAAACTCTATGTTTTCTAAAGAAAAAACATCTTCCTCTACCTAAAAATCACGAATGTTATTCACAATATCAAAGAATTCGTAAATCTTTCACACACACACACACATATATATAAAATATAATAAAATAGTAAACATATAATGTGATAAGGGGAAATTGTTTTTTTTAAATGGTTTTAACTTTTTTTTTGAATATGCGCTTTAACTAGTAATCCAAAATAATTTTCTCTTAAGAATTTTGTTTGCATAGAAAGCCAATTTTTTTTACAATTGAACTCTTGACATTTGAAAATATGTCAAACAATTAAAATAATTATTGAGAATATATGAGAATATTATTTTTGAAGTTTTTCAATATTTAGTAAATAATTTGGTTTATCTAAATTTAAAAATAAAATGTCAATATCACAAATATTGTTTTCCGCATAGGACCATGTTAAGCCTTCAACAACCACCCCGCCCATCCACCTTGTTTTGCCAAAAACGTGGGAACCTCGCTTCTTCTCATGAGTAGAATGAAGTTTGCATAGCATGTTTTTTTTCATTTTCTTTGCACTTCCTTGTACTCTTTACCTGTCTAGTTAAGGGCATGGATCATTGAATTCCATTGTTCTTCATTTATTACTTGGGTTCAACGTTCTTTTCAAAATGAGACTACATTTTACACCCTCTTTAGTTTCCAAACTGAGTGTATATGGTGATTTTTATTTCAATTTATAGATTTATTTAGAAATTAATGTTGATTCACCAATTAAGTCCTCTTATGACATTTTCAATTTCATATATTCCTGATACCTAAATAATTCCTAATCATTCTATCATCCCTCTTATATGAAATATTTTTTTAATATCTTCGTAACATTGAATTTGAGCCATATTTTAGAATGAAGGCCTTATTTCCCCTTATTCCCTTCTTCCTTTTCCTTTTGAATTTTTATTCCCAACTTTAGCATCAGGTTTTATCTCTTGATAAAGTTATCCCCAGTCTATTCATTATTAAAGTTAATTTTGATTTCTTGATAAAGTTATCCCTTAACATTGATGCTTTTTAATAGATTCCTAAGTTATCACTTATCGTTGACAATTCTCAACCAATTCCTAAATTAATCCCCATTTTCAATTAAGGCCTATTTATTAATTTATTTGAACTCTATACTTGATCCCCACATTAGGTTTCATTTTAGAATTGAAGTCTCATTTAGATATAGTCAAATTTATATCTTGACCCAATGATTGGACCAAATTTAAAAATGGAGGTTTCCCTTTGGACTTTGTTTGAATGGATGCTTCCAACTTACAAATTGAGACTGATTTACAAATTAATACCTTTGTCAGTTCTTTTTTAGAATATTGAAATTCAAATTTGAAGTATGTTAACCTCAGAGTCCAGTTGTGAAGTGGGATATGAGAACCATTTGATTTTGAACAAGTGTGTGCATTAAATTTTGGGTATTTTCACCATATGTAATGACAACTCGTTGTTCATTTAGCCCATTAATTATATGTAGTGGTTTGCAAATGTCATTCCTATTATGAAGAATGAATGGAACTATAAGGGGGTCTATATTGACTTCAGAGATCTTAGATTATACGATTTTTGGTTGTTTAAGACTTTGATCATAAATGTGTGAACTGATAAGTAGGTCAATCAAATTTGAACCTAAAATGTTTTTCACATAATTCAAATTGTCTTGTTTGAGTTGATCATCATTATTAAGATGAAAGGCTTGCAATAATAATTTTTTCTATTTCTATTGATAACGTTCATACTGAAAAAGAACCATAAAGCATTCTCTTATAATTCACCAACTCACTTATTAGTTAATTACACTGAACAAGTATTCATTTCAAAAAACCTATTTTTAATCTTATTTGAATATACCAATTTTTGTTTGAAATATCACATGTAACCCATATTTAAATCAAATGTATAGTTTTCTATTATAGTTATTAGATATAATTTATTTAAAGTTTTCTTGAATTTGAAATTGGAAAGTTCAAATATTCTACTTTTCTTAGAATGCATGTTTTTTTAGATTAATAAAAAAAATAGAATAAATGTTTCTTATATTAATTCAAAATTTTTATTATTAAACATTATTAAATTTATAAATATGATTTTACTTCAACTGACATTTGAATGCGTTATCATCTAAGATTAAACACATAAACTTTGACATTTAAATGCGTTATCACCTTAGATTAAACACATAAACCTCGTTCCTTCCACCTCACATATTATATTCATCCATTAAGAACCATTTTGAAATACAAATTGTTCTCGTCTTAGATTAAACACATAAACCTTGTTCCTCCCATTTCACATATTCTGTTCCTCCCATTTCACATATTCTTTTCATCCATTGAGAACCATTTTGAAATCCAAATCTTAAAGAACATATGCAAACTTGATTATTTTAAAGCTTAATAGGATTCGAATAATGGTTTTCATTCCAAAAGTATTTAAGATCTATGACCACCTTAGTGAAATGTGGCTCAAATCAAGGTCAACATTTCCTAATCTTCAAAAACATTTTTAATTCGAACTACTAAAATGAAATTGACATGGTATTAAGAAAATAAAAAATTAACCTAGTTTTAGATCCATTATTGTTTAGTTTACTCACATGCATATATCTTTTGATGATTCAAAAGGATATAGGAGAAGAAACAATGTGATCCATGAGAACATGGCAACTAAGAATTTACTTGAACCAATTTCATGGAAACTAAGTATTATGTTGAACCAGTTTTGATAGCAAAGGATATAGGAGAAGAAACAATGTGATCCATGAAAACATGGCAACTAAGAATTTACTTGAACCAATTTCATGGAAACTAAGTATTATGTTGAACCAATTTCGATAGCAATAGAATAACTAGTTTTAGAAACAAAACCATTAATTAAGAAAGAAAATGAATTCACTAAAAGAAATGAAACATGTTATGGACATTGTTAAAGATGTTAGGTTACTTAAACCAACATAGATATATTTTAAAAAGGATTTACCTAACGTTGGAAGGTATCGAATCTCTCTATCTCCAAACCCTTTTTTAGAGTGGAAATGTTGAGGAAATGTGAATGAAATGTTTAAGGTTTTAATTTGTAGTCTTATATATGTGGTTCTAAAAAAAAAATTAAATCTAAATTGAGTCGACATGTTATTTTTTTATCACATTTTATTATTTTTTATAAAGGAAATGTGTCATCTCTAGGATGAGCATAGAAAGTTTTACANTGGTTCTAAAAAATATTTTAAATCTAAATTGAGTCAACATGTTATTTTTTTATCACATTTTGTTATTTTTAATAAAGGAAATGTGTTATCTCGAGGATGAGCATAGAAAGTTTTACACATCTTCCCCTACTAAGCTGTAAAATGCGCTTCTTTGACAGAACACATTTATTTAAATAAACACTATATATATGTGTGTGTGAGAGAGATTTTCTTTATACTTAACAAGATTATAATATATATTTTTTATTATATATAATTATATTTATTTTTTTATATATATATTTAATAAAAAAATCATTGTATAGTTAAAACATGGTACATTCAATTAATGTATGGAAATTTCTTGTTTGTGGAACGAGATGTATCCCCACTCATATGAGTTGGGATTGTGACTTCCATTTTCTCCAAATTTATTATAAGCATTACATTTAATTGAATTATTATTATTATTTTAAATTAATAATTTAATTTTTATAAAAAATAGAGTATTTATTTGTTATTTTATTGAAATAAATTTGAAATATTAAAAGATAAAAAATATATAATTTATTTATAAAAAGAAATTTTCTATGATGATGATGATTAATGTCCACTAAGATCAACTTTGGTTTATCAGACCTTAAGAAGGAACATACTTGGTTTACTTTAAAATCTTGTTCCTGTGCTCAAAAAGCTTCCTAAGAAACTTTCCAAGCTCACTATATTTTTTGCAAGTTAGGAGGTTATAAAGGTTTGTATTGTAGCAAATACTATGAAACTCAGATCTAATGTGGGTGTAAGCAAGGCACTCTAAGAGAAATCGATTTTCATCCTCAATGCTCATAGACTCACACAGATGGAAAACCTTTTCCACCAATGTAGTTTTAGGAATAGACCAACGCCTTGTTTCACTATGGATTTCATGAGAGTTCGTTTTAAACTTGGCTATATTAATTTTCTTCTATGATCTAGTTACTATCGAGACATACTCTGATCCTACAAGTTAGGATTAATGGCTTCCTTATAGTATCTTAATTTTCTCTTAACCGCTAAATTTTCCTCACACCAGAATTTCTCTTTAAACTTAGAAGTAATAATATTTTTGACATTGCCAATGTTCTACAAAATTTCATTTTCATTAATGCCCCAATGGTTTACCCAAGCCATGGTATCTTTACACCAACACCACTTGAGGCATAGTTGGTTTTGACTTGAGTTTAAAGAAATTTTAGGAAGTCTCTCATTTTCGATGTTATTTATCTTATGCTAGTACATCAGGTACCTAGTCATAGCAATGCTCTCGGTGGGGAAAAGACCCACTTCTATGAGGAGAATAGAATAAGGTGTATTTCTTTTAATTTTGACGTTATAAGTTATAAACCGCTTCTGGATTTGCTCAATCTTCATCCAAGATTCTCTAGAAATACTACACCCCATAAAATATATAATACTTGTATATTATTTCATTGATATACATACACACACACACACACACACACACACACACACACACACACACACACACACACACACACACACACACACACATATATATATATATAAATTGATGATGAGTATAACTTTTCTTCATTATTTTTTATATATATAATTATATAATATAATAGACATTATTTTGGATTTTTTGTTTAAATTTTGAAATAATTTTATTTTATATTGATGAATCATAAAAATTATGAATAAATTTTATAATTAATTTATATGCATACACACATACATACACATATCTATTCGTATCAATTTTGGTCTCTTAGATGTCAAGAAGGGTAATGGATTACTTGGTTTTGTTTAGAGTTGTATTTGTGCTTGACAATATTTAAGAGTATAAGATTTGAGAATATAGATATAGGCACATAATCTAAATAGATATATTAGGAAAATAAAATCAGCAATCAACTATTCTTGTAACAAATGAGATATCATAGATAATTACACAGAAAATAGAAGTAGATAGGAAGAAAATAATGATGTATTTCATTAACTATAATAAATGGAGGTGAACAAAATATATACCAAGGAAATTCAAATTAGATCGGGAGGCTATTTGAAGTTCTCATGTAGTGCTTGGAGATAGCTTAAATAGATACAATACCCTTATTGATCCTTGCATACTCACCTAGACTAAGTTTAACTAACTAAAGACTCCCCAATCGCTAGTTCTGACTAAATCTTGTGCAAGGAATTGATTGCACATGTGCATGAAATCCCTAAAATCACTCAACGAGTGATATTAGGGTTTGTTAAGGACAATTAGAGTCATTTGGGACCTATATTAGTGGATCACATCTAATCATCAACCAATTTCAAGCTTTGTCACTCCTATAATCAGGGGAAAAACTCCTCAAATTAGCGAATATGCCCCCAATTCTAAGAATCCAACTCAAGGCTGACTTAGGTGGTCAATTTGGATGGGGTTTGGCCCACTAGTTGATAAGGTCAAAGTATAAATAGATATGTAGATGGATATTTTATCTAACACCTCCCACAATCCAAGCTAGTTGAAAAAATAAAAATAAAAATGTGCCCAACAATTTGCATCCATATGGTACCCATGCACACATAAACAATTCTAATTTGAAAACTAGGAAAGAGGGAAAAAAACACATGGTAAACCCCCCCTCTCCCCATAAAGGATAATTTGAAGAGAAATCTTTAGCTTCCCAATAGATTCCTTCACTCCCAAAGTAGCTTTCAACTGGTTGAATTGTTACTCGATAAAGGGATTTGTGCTAAGATCCTTCCAAACCTTTGTGAACTCCTCCTCATTTTGAAGTGCAGGTCAGACCATTCATGAGATCCGAACACTTTTGAAGTGATTGAATGGTGTTTCTCCATCACTCAAATTACTTTTAATGGAGAAAATCTCTTGAATTTTTTGTGTAGAACTTGGCGATTGTAGGAGAAAAGGATGTAGATCCAAATAATTAGAAGGCATTATGGAGGTATTCCTCAACAATAACCTAATATGGGATAAGTTATCTGATGTATCTGTCAATTTGAACTTGATTTGGGACAATTTATTCAATGCATATAATAAATTTGTATATTACCTCTTCTTTGGGATTGTAAAATGGTCTTCCTTAGCTTAGTGGTGGATCATGGATGTGCATATGTCCTTATAGTCCATATGTTGCAAAGTTATTGAGGCCTCTTTCATCCTCTCAATTTATGTTAATTTCCCCTCCTAAGACATGTTGTGAATATTTTAGAGACTCCTTGAACAAGACTGGATCTACCATACCAATTATGCAACATCTAAGTTGGGAAAATAGGAAATACATGGATGAAAATGAACTCTCTAAGGGTTTCAAATGAGATGTTTGATGGATAAAAATGATCTCTCTAGTGGTTGCAATTTATCACTTTGATGGCTACAAAATATTTCCTACAACCTTCAACAAGATTGGATCTAGAATACTAACTATGTCACAACCGAGATGAGGAGATAAGAGATACATGGCTAATGTTGGTTCTTGTAATTGTATTTTAAAAGAAATTATTGGCCCTTTACATTGATTATCATTCAAGGGTATGTCTTGTTATTTCAAGGTTAGCATGCAAGGTCTATCTAGGAAACAATTGCCTTCTTAGCACTGGTTATTTTATATGCTCACATGGCTGGAATTGAAGGAAACACTTTTGTTGTAAATAAAATCACACTAGGAAACATGAAACTGTAAAAAAGTATTACAAAAAAAGAAACACTTGAAAAAAAAGGAAATACACACTTCAAAAAACACACGTCTTCTTCAAGAAAAAAAATACTTATATTCAGTAAATTGTGACAAACTACTAACAAGATGCAGAGTAACACTAAATGATTTTGTAAAGGAAATAGTATAGTAATAACAATTAGTAATTAAAAATTGAGAATCAATTAAAACATGAACTAACTATTCATAAATACATATATTCAAATAAATAACATAGTAACAATACTTGGTCAATGTTGGCCCTAGGTTTGTTTTGATTATATTTTGGTACCGGTTTTGAGTTTTGGTCAAATTGTGAATGAAACCACAATGAGATGGTCAAGGAAGAAGATCCAGTAAAAGGTATAGGAATACTAATAGTTTTGATGAATCTCAACCAAAAGGCTGGTTAGTTGGTTAGAACTTTTTTCCACTTACATTTATGGGATCGGGTAGTGGGCATGGATTGTAAAAACGACCGTTAGAGCCTATAAATATGTAATGGGTCAGGATTTTTGGGGTTAGCCTGTTTTGGAGAAGAAAGTTAAGTTTTTGTATCGATCAAAGAGTAATGTAATGTTTTGTCAAAGAATAAGCTAAGTTGCAAAGTATGAAGTTGGTATGTAGGTTGTGTGTGCAAATACAATATAATAGAGATTGAAAGAATGTCTGTAAGTTGTGTACATATACTAAAGCATTCAAGTTGTGACCTTATATAATGAATGATCGCTTTTGTGGTTTTTTTGTCTTGGGTTTCCATGTTAAATCTCAGTGTCTACTTTGTATGATGTGTTTGTGTGATGGTTCTCTGTTCATTTTTTAATGTATGAATGAATATCTATGGATGAATGAGTAAATGTGATACCATGGTAATGGTTAATTACAATGTTAGGAAAATGGTTAATGTCATGGATATTCCTCTGTGTCGCTATTGTAGTTACTAGAATGTTGAAGTTAATTATGTCGATTTTTTATATGAAGAAGATCCCCTTCATCAATGTGCAAACCTAGTTCCTAAATCTCCCGTAGGTACCTCAGGTGAGACCTCATCTTCTTTGCAAGTATTGTTGAAAGGGATAAAACCATTTTGGGCCCATATCCTAGGGTATTGTTTGTATGATGTGGCTTGAACATGAGTTATTTTAAGATGTTACAACAAATGGTTCTGATTATGGGGAAAGGATCATTGTGAAGGGGGCGTATTTTGGCATCTGACAAAACCTAAAATCGATGCGTGGTTAAACCACAAAATGAAGGAATTCACTCAAGAAGAAAATAGAGATATGCGACTGACTCTAGGAGAATGGTTAGGAAGGTATGTCTACTCTGATATTCATTAGATTTTCTTCAGTGAATTTCCTATTATATTGTATGAGAGGATGGCAAGGTTGGCACTTAGAATAAAATTTTCCAAGGAGGTAAACCTAAGAGTTGGACACATTAGTTGATTTAGTGACTGAAGTGTGTCTATAATAAGATATCAAGAGAGGTCAAATTTTTGGTTGATAGCATTCTAGAAGGGAACATCATTGAAAGTGTTATGGATACTATCAAGTCATATAATAATCAGAGCATGAATTATTTCAAGGCCCATGAGGTAGATACCTGAATTCTTTAAAATTGTGGAGTAAGATGTTGGTGTGTGAAAAAGTGATTTTAAGAATGAACTCCAACGATTAAGTGATTTTATATAGAGGACGAAGGTATTGAGTGGAAGAAGGTATGGGGAGAATGTGGTGATTAAGTTGAAATGATACTAGGTGAAATAAACGAGACTAAAGAAGAGGGTGGTCTCTTGAGGAGTGGGAAAATATTTCGATGAAACAAGAGGAGAAGGATTGTGACGAGGAGAGAGAGTTGTAGTGCGAATAGAAGGGAAGACTAGGAATTGGTGCCACATCTCAACAAGGAGTATTATTGACTTATTTTAGAGGAGGAAGAAGATCCATATATGCACCAGACCCAAGGATGTGACATATCCATGACCCCAAGTACACATCCAATATTCCAGGTAAGACCCAAAATCTTATCATAGAGTTTTCCACTAAATTAGAATAATAGTAATAGCTATAGTAGTGGTACGCCTAGTAATATGATTCCTAGTAGTACATTGCCAATTTTAGGTTCTTCAGTACCCCATAGGCATAAAATGGCTGGGAACGATATGAAATTACCTCTTTTCAATGGAAATGGATCAAATAATCTCGAGCAACATTGGCTTCTTTGTGAAACTGTCTGTATTGTTCAACAGGTACAAGATGAGGCCATAAAAATGGCCCAAATGATCATGACTTGCAAAGGTCGGGCACTATAATTGTACATGAAGTTCTCTACTAATTCTGTAAGACCTATCCAAAATAATTTAGTTGATATCAAGACAGGATTGGTGGATGAATTTAAGAATCCAAAATATGAGTTGTAGTGCATTGCAAAGTTAAAGAAGATCAAACACTCTTGGCCAGCTGAGTTGATGTGGGACTTCGACCAACGATTCAAAAATTTAATGGCTAAGGTGAGTTTTCGCATGTTTGATGTGTAACATTAGGAGTGGTTTATAGATAAATTGCTACCACACATCTGAGTAAATTTAGTGTAGTAGAAGATAGTATCTCAATATGAGGCATTGGAGCTTTCTATGAATTTAGAAGATTCACCAGTCAGAGAAACTAGTTTTGGAATGGTGCAGATTCAATCAAAGTTAGACGACATGTAATTACAAATTCAAGACATCAAGAATGGGAAAGAGTTTCATCAAGACATCTGGTGTACTAGATGTAGGATAGAAGGACATCATAAGGACTAGTGTCTATATTTTCATCATTATCTTACTGTTGGAGCACCAAACCCACTTAGCTAGTCAAGAATTCAATGGTGTGGAGTCTTCCAAACAAGAGGCCACAAATCATAAGAATGCTTATATATGGATAAAATAGTAATTACCCCAGCAAGTCTTTATTGTAAATTTTTTTATTATCTATGGGTCACAATGAAAAGGACTGTCGAGCATACCAATTTATTAAGGATCAAATAGTGGATACTTATCTGATGGAGGTGATGAACAAATACAAGATGAAAGATAAATGTGCAGTTTAATAAGCATAGGGGTAATTTATGTGATATGGGATGAGGAGGATCTGGTTGAGATACATACCAACTAATCTACTATAAATATGGTCAACGAGGACACTATGCAAGAGATTGTACAAATCTGATGATGATATGTTCCTATTGCAAAGCACTAGACCACACCATGGGAGATTGTCGACAGCTTATTTCTAAATGGTAAGAAAAAAGTAATAAGAATAAATATCATCTCCATAATGCAAACCATAACATCCAAAATGTTACGATTGATCCAAGGGAGAAGCCACCGCACGTCATTGTTGTGAGAAGAGGAGGAGTTGCGACAAGAGAATATGAAATAAGTCATATGCCAGATTCAAAAATCTGATCAGAAACACAATGATGAGTACCTTTTGGTGTTCAGAAAGGGAAAGGGGTGTTTTTCGAGGCTCAAAATGATTTTAGGGGAAGATTTAATGGAGCTTCAGCATCAAATTGTCCCCCATTGTTTGATGAAGGACCTGTCTATTACATGCCTCCCCATTTTGACCGATCCATTCCAGAGAATTCGACAGGAGAGGTAATTAGTTTGAAAAATTTATTGAGAAGTTATATGGCCTTAGTTAAAGACAAAAATGCATTGGAATATTTATATAGCTTATTAGAATAATGTGAAGAACATATTCGATTGGAAAGGGTTGTTAACCACATTCAAAAAAGGAGAAAGACTGGATGAGAGCTTGACATGAGCGCTTAGATTGGAGATTATGATACAGACTTCATTATAGTGGATCTGGGATCATATGTCAACATTCTGACAAATCTAACTTAGGAGAGTATGGGGAATCCCAAAATAGTGTGGTCCCTAGTTCAGTTGAAGTTATAAAATCAATTAAAGGTTCTTTTAGTTGGTTGGCTACCATGAGTTCCTGTTGAAGTAGAAGGGCATAAAATGTATTCATATTTCGAAGTAATACATATTTTTGATGGTACGAATTTGTATCTATATATCCTTGTTATTGACTGGTCCATTGAGAATCATACCATCAACAAATTTAAGAATCATATTATGTCATTTCAAGATCCAGAAATGAGACTGGTTGAACCACTAAATCCAATGGAGGGACAACGGTATGTGGAACCTATTTGAGGGGAGTATCACAAGGGTGATTTGGATAATATCTACAACATCTCCTCTCAAATGGAGGATTATATTAACTCGACAGCTCACGACAAGCTAAGTTGGCATAGTGTCATCTCATGTTCATTTGATTCAAGATAAGCATTGGAAAACTAGCATAATCGACTATAAGAAGATTCTATGCAAAAATGTGCTCGACTCATGAAGTCTCTACAATGGGTGGGCACTGAGGTATGTGATTTTCCTACCTATGAAGAATTTCCTAACCTAGATGCATTTATTGTTGAATTTGAAATTAATGTTCCATAAGAGAAACAAATATTGCATTTAGATGTGGCCCTCAAGGGTACTCCGGCTAGGTGGTGCGCTATTCATAAACAATATATTTTAGTATGGTACCACTCTCGAATATTGTTATAAATTCTATTTGGTGAAGGAGATCCCTGTATTGGAGAGAGGTATACAGGGTTGACAAGTTCTATCGATCATATCAATGACTGTACCGTAGCATGGAAAGTGGAACCAAAGAAAGAATGGGTGTATACACTAGATATGATAACACAAAATCAGTATATGTCACTGGAACTGTGACGGGGGACTACATCTTGGGATGAGTTGGCTAATAGTTTCAACCAAAATTTTAGCTATTCTCATGAGATTCTCTTGATCGAAATTGATTTGCAAATAATCAAGGACCAAATATTCAAAGAATTTTTTCGTATCTGTGTCAAGTCTACCGCGTTGGATTGTAACATTCTATAACTTGATGGAATGTTATAATATTTTAGGAGAACCTGAGGATGATGATCCACGACACATTCACATCCTCAAATATGAAGGAAACAAAGCATTGGAGGTGTCGGGTATATCATCCAAAAAATAATCGAAGACGGTGAATATTAAGAAGGTAAATATTGGTTCCCTTGAAAACCCCACTCCTTTTACATATGAGGTGTTGGAGAGTGTTGGAGGAGAACATGTTACTCTTTTACCAATGGGTTTTCTAGATACCATCATATTTTAATCACGAAACAATATCAATATAAGACCACCTTTGTGACTGAGTAGGGATACTTTCAATACACAATATTCCTTTTGGTCTTAAGAATGCCCCTACTATAGTTTATAGGATAGTGGTTGTTGTGTTTAAAGAATTTATTCAAAACTTCCTAGAAGTTTATTTTGATTATTGGACAGTACATGGGTTGCTTAAGGATCATATTGATAGTCTTAGAATGATGTTAGAGCATTGCAGACAATTTCAAATTTATTTAAACTTGAAAAGTGCATATTATGTACTCCTTTTGGTATCTTAGTGGGTCATGTTGTTTGCAAGGAATGCATATTGTCAACTTGCCACCACCTACGTCGGTTAAGAAGTTGCATACTACATTGGGGAATACTAGATATTATAGCAAGTTTATACAAGGTTATTTCAAAATCACATCCCTGATGGAAAATTTATTGAAGAAATATATAAAGTTATAGTGGAATGAAGAATGTTAGAAGAGGCTCAACACACTTAAAGAAAAGATGGTTTCAACTCCCATTTTGATTTGTATAAACCGGTGAAAATAATTTCATGTCCATGTAGATGCATCTTCCATTTCTCTTGGAGAGGTGTTGGTATGACTAGGTGAGGGATCCATTTACCATATGATTGAATTTTCTAATATGAAGATATCAACTATTAAAAATAACTATACTACAATTAAATGAGAATGTCTTGCGATGGTTTATTCCTTACATAAGTTATGACATTAATTATTGGGTGGTCATTTTAAGATATTCACGGTTCATTCTGCACTTAGGAATATGGTCAATAAGTCATTGTTGGGGGAGAAGATCTATCATTGGCTCCTTCTCTTCCAAGAATTCAAATTTTAGATTGTTGTTAATCCAGGGAGGTTGAATGATGGACTTGATCACTTGTCGTGGTTGGAGACTGAGGAAGAGACAACCAACTTAGATGATACCCTTTGGGATGCACATCTCTTCGTAGTCAAAATAGTTGATGATTATTATGAATAAATAATTTATTTTATGATCATAGGAAAGGAACTAGATTGATACAACATAGTTCAGAAGAAACAACTAGTTGTAAAATATGAAAAATACTAGTTGATAGTTGGACACTTATACAAAATGGAACTAGATGAGAGATATTACGTCACTATTTCCTAGAACATGAGCGACCCATGATTTTACCTAAATCTCATGATGGGGTGGAAGGAGGCCACTATGCAGGAAAACTGATGTAAAATAAGATACTTAGAGCTAGTTTGTGGTGGCCTACATTGCATTTGGATGAATCTAAATATTGCAAGAAATGCGATGTTTTCCAAAGGATGGGAAATCCATATAGGAGGAATGAGATGCCTCTATTACCATAGGTAATTATGCAAACATTTGGTAAGTGGGTCATGGATTTTGTGGGATGCATTAACTCAATAGGGTAGAGAATGAGTACTTGATATATAATAACCACAACTGATTATTTAACTAGATGGGATGAAGCTACCATTGTGAAGGACTGCACGAATAAAACCATTGCAATACTTTTTTTTGAAAACATGGTTACCATGTTTGTATGTCCCAATTTTCTGTTAACTGACCAGGGTACACATTTTTTCAATAAAACCATTGAATCTCCTACATAGGAATTTCATATACATCATAGAAAGAGTACACTTTATCATCCGCAGGAGAATGGTACAATTGAGGCCTTCAACATAACTTTGAGAATGAACTGACTAAAGTTTGTTATGTGAACCAAGATGACTAGGACTTGAAAATTAATGTAGTGTTGTGGGATTACTGGGCTTATTTACATGGCATACTCGATTCAGGTTGGTATATGGGAAAGATGTTGTCATTCCTATGGAGTACATTCTTCCTAGCCTAAGGATAGTTTCTTTCATAGATATGTATGATGCTAGCGTAGTTGAGGAAATATTGTCGCAATTAAGGAAGATCACTTCATTGCAGGATTTCATCAGCAAGTTGAAAAAGAGAGACATAAAGCTTGACACAACAAACACATTAAGATGAAGCAGTTCAAGTGAAGCGATTTAGTTCTCCTCTATAACAATAAGTTTCCAAAGCATATTAGTAAGCTTCAAACACACTCATTGGGACCATATAGCCATGAAAATTAACGTATCCAACACTAGTACCATTCGAGCATATGTTATTGATACCTCACCTTCCATGCCAATTGTTGAAGAGAAACCAAAATTTTGTTACCATCCCCATCCCTATGAGCCCACCGAAGTGGAAACAAACAGGGGATCAAACAACCAACCCAAAAGGACAATCCAAAGTAACGCATGATGTTGAGGTTTCTGGATCAGGATCTGTGACATTGGGGACATGGTACATACCTCTTCGAAAGGATGATGCTATGCATGTGTAGATCAAGAAAAAATCCAAGTATATGTTGGTAGAGAAGGTTATCCCAAAAGTAATTCATGTGTCAAGAAATATCATGCCCAACTTGAATAAATTTTCATTCACCAATCATGATTTGAGGAAGTATAATGAGTTCCGAACATATCAGTACATGGAGTCAGTGCAGTTTATTGAAGGTGGGACAATTGAGTTTGTTCCTATGGAGTGGGATCACAGATTGCTTAAGTTCGATATTATGTTGTTACTCCATATGCCCCATTTTGGATCGATTGCAGAAGTAAATACTTGTGTTAAGAAATTACTATTGTGCTTTCATGGTGGGTGTCTTTGGTTAGATACAAAATTTTATGTAGACGTTCATTGAATTTCCATCATTACAGGTGTTCCCAAGGTTGGGTTTGACTAAACTTATTTCTTTGTGGGGAAGAAGAAGAGCAAGAGTTTTTCCATGTGGTTGAAAAAGAAATATGGGTTTACCATAGATAAGAGGGGATTCAACATAGCCTCTATTAATGACCAAGTTGTTTGATTTATGACGAAGGAAATTTCTATCAAATTGTTTCGAAAGATGTGCTTGAATTAGTGCACTACATGTTGGAGGAGCTAGTCGATGAGTCGACTAGACTAGTTAACCAACTAATCAAAGATTAGGTCGGCCTCCAAAGGTCTTTTCAGTTGACTGAACCGACAAGTAGTTATTCCTAACTATTTTGTAATCATATATAATAGGCTGTTGAGCAAGATAAGAACTTGGTTCAGTTCTGTGTATGTATGGACCCTCATGTGATTCACTAATACAATCTGGTATTCTATCATCTGTTCTTGTCTGTTTTATATGTATGACTATATGTTTCTATGTGTGTATTATTGGTAACCTTATGTGATCTGTGTGATTACAAAATTGGTTCCATTGTTGGTAGTACATATACGGATGACATGACCATATGTAGATGATATCATAGCAAGAGATTAAGAATTGGTGGGAGTGTAAGATCACAAACTATCTGCCGAATTACACTAGAAGAAACAGATTGACCATTGCTCAGGCGAAGGGGAAATTCTTCACCGAAACACATAAGAAATTTGTATAATCGGTGCCCCAGTTGTTGAAAAAGCTATTAGATGAATCTGGAAGCAACTAAAGATCAAGAATTGCTCTAAAAACTTATCCGAGGAGGAAAAACAAACCTACTAAAGTGTTTTGAGAAAATTGTAGATGAATTCTGTGAAGAACAAGTAGTGGAGGAGAGAGTTTCAGTTGAAAGTATTGAAAAAATATTCTATACCGACTTTACCAAGCAATTTCTTTGTTCACTACCGAACCTTTTGTTCAAAGTTTTAATTGACATAGGAGTAGGCCATATAGTCGAACCTCGTCCATCACTCACCGAACCGCCATCAAACACTAAATCGGTGGAAAAGAAAAAAGTGTGGGAAAAATTTATTGCAAAAAGGGAGTGGGAGTACTTCCTGAACAAGTAGACAAAACTCTCTGGGCTTACTAAAGCATCGGGTAGGATATGGGGGAGTATTTGGACATGTGTTGAGACATAGTAGAAGGATTCTAGTCGAACCGAAAAATACCATCACTAGTAATGAAAATTTGACCTAAGAAGGAAATTGAGCAAACAGTGACTCACAAAGGTACATCGGACTTACAGAAGATAGAAAGGGAGAAGAGGCAAAGAAAAAGGGAAGATATATGAGAGAAATATATAGAGATCCAAAGAAGAATGGTTGCCAGGGTGACAGAATATGAGGAGAATCCGCCGCAGTCGGGTCATGACCTACAGGAGGAAAGCTTAGATGATGAGATGTCACCAATGGAGAAAGATTTGTGGATAGAGCAGCGATAATCTCTCCAACTAGAAATACCCTAGGAGATAAGACCGTTGTCTCTAATAAATATAAGTACTAAAATGTAGGTCATTGTCAAGGAGGACCTGAGACTAAGAGCTGGTGAGTTCGGTATATGGAGCTGACTAGACGATGAAGTAAATGATGACAATCATTTAGTGATCCGTTAGCTAGAGGAAGGAAATTGGGTTACACTTCAAGCATACCCGTCAAAATGAAGCATCCATTTACTCTACCCAAAACATGAAGTAGCACCCCCCCTGCCAAACGAAGCTTTATAAAACATAGACCAGTCAAAATCACGGGCACAACCATGCACTTGGACATCGGCATAAGAAGTTGAGCCTGACCGACAAATTGTCGAAACAAAATCGACAACCAAAATATCTTACAGAAACAAAAGTTTCGTCGAGACTAGATGTGGATAGAGAGTTACACAGAATATCCCACTACCCCCATCACCACCCCCACCACTGCCACCTATCGAAGGAGAATTCAACATCAACATGGGGCACAATTCAGAACACATCCCCCTCTATGAGGGCGACGAAGATCCCAAGCGACATTGGTTCCTCTGCGATTCAACATGGGAGGTCAATCAAGTTACAAATGAAGATAGACAAATGGCGCAATTCACAAGTTCCCTATGAAAGAGAGCATTAACTTGGTGTATGACTTATACCAAAATGAAACCTAATGGATCTAAAGCAGAGATCAAACATCAATTTCTATCCTTCTTCAAAACACCATATGCAAAGCATCTAGCAGTGAAAAATGTTATATTTTTATCATTTAAGCAATATGATCTTAGGATCTTATCTGAGAGAATAACATGCACAAAAATAATCACAAGAGACAAGCGACACCAAGAATTTTCCTTGGGGAAACCATAAAGGAAAAACAATGCGACTTCCTCAGAGATAGAATGAGCACCAATGGCAGTAGTAAAACTTGAAAACATAAAGATGATCTCCGACAGCTAATCTCTCTCACTTGTCCCAGCACTTCCTCTCTCACTCATGCGCCCTAGTTGAGTGAGTGTGTGTGTGTGTAGAAATGAGGAGAGCCTCACTTCTATTTATATTCTTCTGTTCACTTTATTTCCACTCCAACAAGTAAACCTCACTTAACAATTACTTACCAGGGTCCACTTCTCTAGGACAGTCTAATAACCCTAGTGCCCCACAACTGTGGGGACATTTCCCCTTGATCAACAAGGAGGGCTACCCTTAACTCAATTGTAGGGACTACTGCCCTGACTTACAATGGAGGGTTAACCTCATTGACTTTTCATGACTTTATTATATTAATTACTCTCTCGATAGGAACATCAGGGGTACAATGAAATACAAATGATTCTCCTGATAGGAACATCAGGGTACAATACAAGTGAATACATTCCAAATATACAAATAAATCAACACTCCCTCTTAACTCAGAAGGTATTCTCTTGACACAATTCATCAGCACAAGTCTTCATCACTGGATCATCATCAAGGATGGATCATCATTGGATCATCATAAAAGTTGGATCATCACTGGATCATCATCAAAGCTAGATCATTAGTGGATCATCGTCAAAGCTAGATCATCACTAGATCATCATCAAAGTTGGATAATCACTAGATCATCATCAAAGCTGGATCATCACTAGATCATCATCAAAGTTGGATAATCACTAGATCATCATCAAAGCTGGATCATCATTGGATCATCATTGGATCATCATCAATATTTCTTCGGCTATCTCGATCAATCATGCTATCTCTCGATTCTACTCATCATAGGAATTTCTACAGAGCCAACCCTTTTCCATGCTGGTTGTAGGCCTAGCCTCCATGTAGGTCTTCATCTTCTTCGACACTTATTTCTGACCATGGGAGGAACACCTCCAACGACCATGTTAGAAAGGCCCGCCCAACACTCACATCTAACCATGGGAGGAACACATCCAACAACCATGTCAAAAAGGCTCAACACTTATATCTTACCATGGGAGGAACACATCCAACAACCATGTAAGAAAGGATCTATACTTACATTTGATCATGTGGGAACACATCCTGCAATCACATCAAAATGGCTCTACACTTACATTTGATCATGTGGGAACACATCTCGTAGTCACATCAGAATGGCTCTGCACTTACATCTCATCATGTGGGAACACATCCCGCAGTAACATTAGAATGGATTTGCACTTACATCTGACCATGGGAGGAACAAATCCAACAACCATGTCAGAAAGGCTCACAGACTCATCACTTCCCTTTGGAGGGAACTTCGATCTAGAAAACACCAAGCTTCTCCCTGAAGTACTCAAACTTCAATCTAGCTAATGGCTTGGTCAACACATCATCTATCTGCTCGTTCGCCACAACATATTGGAGCTTCACTGCTCCTCTTTGCACCATATCCCCGATATAGTGATATTTGATCTCAATATGCTTCGACTTGTCATGGAACACTAGGTTCTTCGACAACTTCACACAACTCTAGTTGTCGCAATATATGTAAGTAGCATCCAACTAGAGATCAAACAATTCATATAGTAGCTTCCTAAGCCACACTGCCTCACAGCTAGCTGAACAAGCTGTAACATACTCTACTTTGGATGTACTCAGTGCTACACAGGATTTCTTCCTGCTAAACCAAGAGATCACACCTGATCCCATACTAAAGCAACACCCCGAAGTGCTCTTCCTATAAATGGCACTGCCTACCCAATCTGAATCCACATAAACTTCCAGGTTAATCTTCTGATTCGCCTCATACTTGGGCCCATAATCAACTGTACCCTTCAAGTACCTCGAAATATGCTTTGCAACAATCAGGTGAACATGTCTTGGATCTGTCAGGAATTGGCTCAATGTGTTCATAGCAAAGAAAATATATGGTCTCATATTCATTAGGTACATCAAGGACCCAATCATCTAACGATACATCGTAGCATCAACTGACTCAAATGAAGCATCACTCAATAGATTTAGGTTCGATGCCATAGGTGTGGTCATGGCCTTGCAATCCATCATCCTGAACCTCTTTTGGATCTCTACTGCATACTTCCCTTGTCCCAGGGAGATTCCATCCGCATTCTGCCACACCACCATGCCTAGAAAGTAATGCATCATACCCAAGTCCTTCATCTCAAACTCAGCAGCCAACTTCCTCTTTGTGTCTGCAATCAACCCATCTGTACCTGTTAAAAATAGGTCATCTACATATAATAGGAGCATCACTGGGTTCCCTTCTTCAATCTTGTAGTAAAGTTTGGAATTTTATTTACTCTTGGTAAATCCCAATCTAGTCAGGAAGCTATCAATTCTGCCGTACCATGTCCTGGGTTCCTGTTTCAAACTATACAGGGCTTTCTTCAATTTGCACACATGGGTCTCCCTGTCATGTGTCTCAAAACCGAGTGTTTGCTCCACATATACTTCCTCTTCTACTACACCATTCAATAAAGTAGTATTGACATCCATCTGGTGTACCTTCCATTTCATGACTGCAGCCAGAGCAAGTACTGATCTGACGGAAGTGTATCTAGCTACAGGTGCAAAATTATCTTCATAATCTATTCCTTCTTTATGGGAGAATCCACGAGCCACAAATCTTGCTTTATATTTCTCTATGCTGCCATCTGCATCATGCTTGATCTTATAGATCCACTTGGAAGTTACAATAGACTTACCCTCTAGTCTTGGGACAACATCCAAACATCATTCTTCATGATTGACTAGTACTCTTTGATCATAGCATCCTTTCATTCTTTCTTCTCTGTCACTTCTTCATAGTTGGAAGGTTCTTTATTAGTCTCATCATATTATTCTTCATTTTGGATTATTTCTTGAACTATCATCACTTGTTCTTCAAAACAAGTCTCATCCTTCTTTTCTTGTAGGCGGTTGTACGTGATCTTTCCTACAAGTCAAATGCATCAGTTGTATGGTTAGAATCATTTCATAAAACATATTCATAATGGAAAATTCTTATGCATAAAGATATGATCATGCAACTCTTTTAGCCAATACAACATTCATCCATATCTCACAGAAACTTTATAGATTCCTTCCATCACTACCATGACACCATTGAGATTGTGCACTAATCTAATATGTCACCAAAGAGGTTTCATTCTAGACAAGTAGCAATGGAGAGTTGTATAGCACCATGGGCTACTTACCCATCGCATGTATGTTAGTAGTATACTGTCATTAATGCAAACATTCTATAATGGAAAATGATATCAATTGAATATAAACAAATGCATAACCAAACAATATCATAAAATGACAATTGAATACTTATGTTTATTGTTTCGTGGGTAGACTCCTTCTTGAGCCTTCAGCTTCATCATCTTCTTCATTCATAACATCATCATTTCTTATCCAAGTGCTCAGATGGATAATAGGTTCTTCAAGAATTGAGTTCTTCGTATTCGTCATCACTTGAGGGATCTTCTTTGAATCATGAGAGCTTGATATTTAGTTGTTCCCATCTTCTCTTGAGTCAAGATTCTTCTTGTGTGCACTCTTCCTAGAGTCTGCTGAAGGTAATCACATCCTTTTGGAACACATTCCTAAAATGAATGAATCTCATGATCCTGGGGGGACATTCACAATGTCTTATTCTTATTTGATAGCATCAAACACTTCCTTTTGGTGTCTTCAAGGATGACACTTAGGGATAATATGATCTTCATTAGAATCTTCAATGATTTTCTTGGTTGTAGTCTTAGCCTCATCTCCCTCTGTCTCCTAGAACTTCCTCATTGAAATACTGACCCAAGCCAATTTCTTCAAGGATCATGGAGGTCCGATAATTCTTCTGATTTATATTCTTCCCTTAGACTATCTTGCTCAAGGGATAAAAAATAGACTTGTGGTATAAGGTGATCCTTGATAGAATCAACAATAATCCTCTTGGCCTTGACTAAGTTCTTCTTGTGTAAGGATTTTAGCCTCATCTCCCTCTGGAACTTGAACCTCTCCAATCATGTAGGTGTCCAATTCATTTTCTTCAGAGAGATCCTATAATTCCATGCTTGGAATTTGTCAAGTTCTCCAAGATTATCATCAAGCTGATGTGATAGATCCTTTTGAAATGAAAATAACAAAAGATTATATCTTATCGATTTGAGGTGTCTGTCCTTGTTCTGGAGCTGGCTGATCTAGGGTTTGTCAGAGAAACCCTAATTTTCAAATCTTGGAATATTTTAGATCTGATTATATAGAAATATGCACCTCTTCAAGGCGATCTGTCCAATGTACTCCTTTTTTGAAAATAGTGGAGGGAAGCTCCCGGGATAGGAAGCCCTAGTTTCCCAATTTCTACTACAGAAATTCCTGATAATCATTAGAGGAATTTTGGGGTCTAAAATGGGCCTCCTAAGGAAAATAATAAAATAATAGTTAAAATAATAAAATAATGGTTAAAATAATAAAATAATATTAATTAATTTTGGAGGACGAAAGAAAAAAACTACTTTTTGTGTTCGTATTTTCGACATATCTCCCTGTGTTTTTACTCAAATTTCGATTGGGAGAGCTCGTTGGATGCAGAATTTGATTCCACATCCAACGAGTACCCACACTGCATACTTTTGACGGACCCCGCTACCCCCAAAACAAGAAATACTTGAAAAAACGTGATGATGATGTCATCATCACATCACATCATGTCATCATCACATTTTTTCAGGTATTTCTTGTTTTTGGGGTAGCGGGGTTCGTCAAAAGTATGCAGTGTGGGTACTCGTTGGATGCGGAATCAAATTCCGCATCCAACGAGCTCTCCTGAACGAAATTTGAGTAAAAACACAATTAGATATGTCGAAAATACGAACAAAAAAAGTAGTTTTTTTTAATGACAAATATGCCAATTCAACCATTATGGTTGACTTATTTTATTGAAATTCTATTGGTTCTTGAATTCCAACTCACAAAAACTTATTTTGGCACGTTTTCTTATAAGGCCCATTTTAGACCCCAAATTTCCTCTAATGGTTTCTATGGTATCTATGAAATTGCTACTCCTCTATATCTAGAATTTCATACTGCAGTAGCCTCGTCTGTCCTTTTTCTAACACCATAATTTTTATTAGAATTGGTTTCACCAATTGGGACTTATGCGCGCTTTCCCAAGGTGACATTTTTCAAGACTGTTCAGAAGAGAAAAGTTGTATGGACTGCCACATGTCATTGGTGTATCTTCTGGGTCTGAAATTTTTGCCACGGAAATAAAAGTTTGTTCCCTTTTTGGAACATCTTATGAAATTTAATTTGGACCTTCCTATCCAGAGATATAGCAATTCTCCCTAGGTGTCCTATTTAGGGATCAATCTTGGAAGAGGATAGAACCCTGATTTGGAGGAATCATATCTCCTAGAATACAAAAAAAATGAGGATGAATTTTTTACAAAGGGTACATCAGTATTTTTTATTTGACCTATAAAACATTTGGCCCCTGAGACTTCTTTAATCCCCATATATAGCAAATTTACATAAACTACCAGTTTTAGTATTTTAGGGTTTTTCAGGCCCGGGGTCAAATTAGGAATTGACTTTCCCAGAGCCTCACACAACAAAAAATCTTGAACTTGGTCTCTAAAATTAGATTTTGATGAGGAGATAAATCCTATGATGGGCTCACTCAAAAATTATTCTTCTGTAAAAAGCCCTAATTTCCTGTAGCAAAAACTGAAAATGCCTAGAATCAAATTCTTCCTCGACAAAAAGATGCGCCCTTCAATGGAGAGTTAGCCTAACATCCTTTTACTAATGGATTGTGGAGAGAGACTGAAAAATTAAGAAGCCCTAGATTTTGTAGCTACACAATGTCTTCTTCTCAGGCTAGCTATGATACCATGTTAGATTTTTATCATTTAAGTAATATGATCTTAGGATCTTATCTGAGAGAATAACATGCACAACAATAACCACAAGAGATAAGAGACACAAAGAATTTTCCTTGGGGAAACCATAAACGAAAAACTCCGCAACTTCCTCAGAGATAGAATGAGAACCAAGGGCAACAGTAAAACCTGAAAACATAAATATGATCTCTGACAGGCGATCTATCTCACTTGTCCCAGCACTTCCTCTCTCACTCATGTGCCCCAATTGAGTGAGTGTGTGTGTGTGTAGAAATGAGGAGAGCCTCACTTCTATTTATATTCTTTCATTCACTTTATTTCCACTCCAACAACTTGGCCTCACTTAACAATTACTTACTAGGGTTGACTTCTCTAGGAGAGTCTAAAAACCCTATTTCCCCACAACTATGGGGCTTTGCACCCTGATCAACAAGGAGGGTTACCCTCAACTCAATTATGGGGACTACTACCCCGACTTACAACAGAGGGTTAACCTCATTGAATTTGCATGAATTTATTATATTAATGACTCTCCTAATAGGAACATCGAGGGTACAATGAAATACAAATGATTCTCCAGATAGGAACATCGGGGTAGAATATAAGTGAATACATTTCAAAGTTACAAATACATCAATAGAAAAAACTTAAGTCTATAGTTCAAAAACCAGCAAAAACGGTTTGGGACTATGAGAAAATATGGAAAGACCTCTTGAGCCAAATAGACTATGTTATTGATGAACAATTATTGATTCAATGGTTTCTTCCAGGGCTCTCCCAAAAGATCCGATGACATATAATTCTGGAGACATTCAAAACATATGAAGAAGCACTGACAAAATCTTTGTAGGTCGAGATGAATGAGGACTACCCAACATACCATGCTGTCGATGCATGAATTGAAGAATAGATGGAAATCATGTAGAAAACCTTAAGAGAACTAAACCTCAAAGGTCAGGAGATCTGGTGCATGAAATGCTCTATAGCTAGCCATACAAAGGATAATTGTCGATAGGACGTAAGCTGACAAAAATTCTGTTTCGTTTAAACAAATTGTTTCTGCAATATTTGTTAGGAGCATGGAGACCATACGACGAAGGAGATCCCATACACCATGAAGAATGACAAAGCTTCTTGGTGTGCGATCTGTGATGTAAAGATTCGTGCAACAGCCGACTACCACTTAAACCTAAAAACCAACAAAACTATCAGGTAGTTTACCAAACAAATGCAGTGGCCCAGAATAATGATAATATCCCAAGGAGCAATGAACAAAATGAACCAAGCAATCGACAATATGAAGGCCGTAAATTCGAGCGCCGGTTTAATAACTATCGTGGAGGATTTGGAGGTTGAGGATGATTCTCTAGAAATCGTGACAATTGACCACAGCAAATAATACAATGTTTTACATGCTATAAAGAAGGATACCTGTATGCAGACTGTCCGTATAAAGACAGAACCAACCTAAAATTTTGTACTAGCTGTGGTGTGGGAAATCACTCATTGGAATATTGTCTTACCATACTTGACAAAATTAATAAAAAGAAAAATGTTAATGTCTTGTCTTGTGTTCAAAAATGTGATGTAGTTTGCACAAAGAATCTACACATAGTAACTAGATAAGGAATGAAAATTGGAGGTGATAATCCAAGAATTAGAAAAATTAAAGACAAAATTGAATATCCTAACCCTACAAAGAAAAAACAATTGTATAATGATGCATCAAACATGTTTCAAGAATTTGATAGACAAGAAGATGTCGATGACAATCGACAGAACACACTTCACGAACTATTGAACTTAATACATATGGATAAGTCGACGACACAATTCATTGACCTATTGTACAATATTAAGAACAAAAACAATACAAATAAACAAACTAAGAGTATATGCAGTCCAAATCAAAAGGATGAGAATAATGCTGATCCATTGGTCGATCTTGAAATCGAAGGATACCATGTTTGACAAGTCGTTCTTAACTTTGGATCTCAAGTAAACATTATGATGTAGGATACATGGGAATAGTTGGGTATTCCTCGAATGAATGAATCAATAATATATTTAAATTTATCTAACCAAGGATAGATCGAACCCATTGGGGTTTGTAGGAATGTCGATACAACGATAAAAGGAATGTCGAAAAAAGTCGATTTCGAAATCATCGACCCTAAGGAAGGATATAGAAACTTGGTAGGACATCCATGGGGAAGAAAAATGAAGGTATTTATCTCATTGGACAAGGAATCACTAAAACTAGAAGGGAACAGACAGAAATTTATTGTCCCCATTTATCCGTCACAATAAGAACCTTGGACTGAGCCTATATATGAGGAAGTCGATGTTCGACAACTCTATCATATTCAAAATGATGAAGATTATATTGAACCTAATAGTTATGTTGAACTTCATCTAGGAAACCAGGATTCAATTGGATATAATTCGGATGCAGAATTGTATGATTGGGAAATTGAAAACTATGAAACACAAGCAAGGGGTGGTTGGACTATGCAAGCTATCCAGAAGAAACCAACTCGATAATGCTTTTCTGTATTGATTATTCCCAAAATATTTGAAAAGAAAATAACAGAATATCCCTCCTTGGCACCAATAAACATAGATAATAAACAAAATATTCGGTATAAAGAGATAGAATCACCAGTTATCCATGTAGAAGAAGTCTCTAAGAACATAGGTGAACATGTCCGATTCCAAATCCTGGTAGAAACATTTACAGGACAAGCTGCTTGATGGTGGGACAGCCATCAGTTGAGATTACAAACATGGATAACAACTTTGACTTTCTTAATAGAAAGGTTTGGAGGTAGGAAGCTAACTAAACAGGAACAGATACATGTCTTCACACAAGGACAAGATCTAGAAAACCATATAAGAACGTGTTTAAAATAATGGAGAAGACTTGGTTACAAAGACGAGTGTATATGGTCGTACCTATTTCCCTCGACATTGGACGATCTACCAAAGAAATGGTATAAACTGGAAGAAGCATGAGGTAAAACATTCATATGGAATGAACTTAGAGAAAATTTTATTAAGGACTTTAACTTTATACCAAAAGACAGAAAATCAATCGAGGCTACGAAACAAATAAAAAAATTCATACAGCCGACTACTAACAAATCAACACAGAATAGGCAACCAAATGCAGCATGCCATAACATTCGATCAAACAAAATACCATAGTCGATGAGACTCCGATTAGAAAATTAACGCACATATGGGAAACGATTTTAGTGGAAATCTAATCACTTGAAAACAATCAAACCAGTTAGAACGTTATTCAAAATCGAATCGAGTGACAAAGATGATAACGACCGAACAACAACAACAAACTTTCCAGTGACATTTTCATAGATCAAAGAAGGTAGTCGACATATTAACGAAATCAAGGTGCTAGAATGGATGGACGCAATATTTAAAACCATATAAATCGACATATCTAATGATAACAGACCAAAAATGGCAAGAATCGATGATTATTGGAGCGAAGAGCAAACAACAGAAATCGTCAAATTATTAAAAGAATTTCAGGATGTCTTTCCTCAAGACTACAAAGACCTAAAATGGTTAGTAAAAGAAACGGGTGAGATGAAGATCGACATCAAACCTGAAGCCAGGCCTATCAACAAAATACCCTACAAGTTAGCTCATAAATACAAGGAGATAGTCAAAAAGGAGATCGACAATATGCTCATAGCTGGAATCATTTACCCCATCAACCAGTCGAAATGGGCAATACCAATGGTCATCCAATTGAAAAATCATGACCCGACAAATTTAAGAATCTATGTCGATTTTCGAGAATTAAATAAGATCACTCTAACAAATCCATTTCTGACCCCATACACCAACGAAATCCTAAATGATGTCACAGGTCACGAATGTTACTCATTCACAGATGGAGTTTTAGGGTATAATCAAGTGCCAATAGCCAAAGAAGACCATATAAAGACAACATTTGTCTATGAATTTGGATCATTTTCTTACATAGTGATTCTATTCAATCTTAAGAATGCACCTGAAATGTTTTCGAGAAAAATCATCAAAACATTTCAAGAATACATTTATAAAACGATGGCAGTATACTTTGATGTCTGGATGATCTATTCCATGCTGAAAGACCATTGTAAATGGCTAAGGCTTATGCTGGAACGATTTCAAACAATTTATTTATCTCTCAATATAAAAAAATGTATCTTCTTAACCCCTATAGGAATCTTACTAGGTAACATTGTCTACAAGGAAGGCATCAAAGTTGATTTTGCAAAAATAAAAGTAATCCTCAACTCAAAACCACAGACGAATCCAAAACAGATCAAAGTATTGCTAGGTCATACAGGATATTATAGAAAATCCATTCGACACTACTCAGATATGACATACCCATTGGAAGAATTGTTAAGAGAAGATCATGAGTTTGACTGGATAGAATAATGTGATACATCATTCGACACATTAAAAATAAATTTAGTCGAAGCACCCATTCTCATATTCCCAAATTGGTCGATCAAATTCCATGTACATATTGATGCTTCAGGCCTAAAAAAAGGAGTAATTTTGACACAACCTGGTGAAGATGGAATGGACTATCCAATCATTTACAGCAGCATAAAATTAAATAAGGAAGAACGCAACTACTCAACAATAGAAAGGAAGGTGCTAGGGATGGTCTTTGCACTCCAAAAGTATTAGCACTACCTATTGGCTAACCCTTTCGTATTCTACACTAACCATAAAGCACTTAATCATATGGTAAACAAGCATCTACACCATGGAAGAATCTACCAATGTCTATTACTGTTCCAAGAATTTGAATTTGAAGTCATCATTTGAACAGGAAAACTAAATGCTGAGCCCGACCACTTGTCAATAATCGACAGGGGGGAGGAACCGACAGGAGTCGAAGATGACTTTCCAGATGCGCACCTATTATGAATAGAAGTTGCTCCTATAGAATTAGAGGAAGTAACATAATTTATAGAGAATGGACAAGCACCTGAAAGCATGAACACTAAGGAGAAACAAATGCTAGCCATGAAAGATGCACCATATAGTTTAATAAACAGATTTTTGTACAAAATGGGTTTGGACAAAGTACTCCATCGATGTGTTTTAGAGCATGAACGAGAAAACATTATGTATGAAGAACATCATGGACCAGCGAGAGGACATTTTTCGTTGGATACAACTGCCAATAAAATCCAACAATTGGGACTGTGGTGGCCAACACTTTACAAAGACTGTACGAAGTTTGTTAGCAAATGTGATCACTGCCAACGTCTAGTTCGATCTTTACCTAGCACAGAGATGCACTGGATATCCATAAACCCAAGCTTCACATTCAAAATTTGGGCTATTGACTTTATAGGTCCATTTCTAGTCTGAGAAAAAAGAACATGTGCAAGGTACATCATAACACTAGTAGAATATGTTACTAAATGGGCAGAAGCATAGCCTGTCAAAAGTTGCTCTAGTGAGGTATTTGCTAAATTCATATATGAAAATATTATTACTAGATTTGGCTTCCCACTAACCCTAATCAGTGACCAAGGTTCACACTTCATCAATAAAACCATTGAAGCACTAACATAACAATTCAAAATCGACCACTGTCGAAGCACAACCTATCACCCTCAGTCGAATGGGGAAATAGAGGCATTTAAAAAAACATTAACAAGAGGTCTAACAAAAATATGCAACAACGACAAAGATGATTGGGATGAGAAAATTCCTACAGTATTATGGGCATACATAAAAACATAAAAACGATCAACAGACCAAACACCTTTTTGATTAGTTTATGGCTAAGAAGTAGTTGTCCCTTTACACTTCCGACAATAGACACTAGTAATAGTCGACATCTTACATATCAATGTCGAGGAAGCAATGAAGTATCTACTAATACAATTAGCCGAACTAGAAGAGAACCAACTAATTGTTGTACAACACTAGGAAATTAAAAAACAACAATAGAAGGCTTGGCACGACCGAAACATTAAAAACAAAAACTTGTCGGTTGGAAATCTTGCACTACTATATAACAGTTGGGTAAAAGGAAAACCAAAGAAACTCCACATAGAGTGGATGGGACCATATATTGTTGAAGAAATCAATGCCAATGGCTCAGTCCGACTGAGAACATTACAGAGCAGAGTATTTTGGAAAATGGTAAGCGGTGCTTAACTAAAGCAGTACCAAAACTGAAAAGTATGAAAAAAATAAAAAATAAAAACTAAAAAAACTAAAAGAGAATTAGTCATCATAAATGTTAACAAAATCTATAAAAAATAGAAAAACCTAAAATCCAAAAAGAATCAAAGGAAACCAAAATGACAGGAAATTTCGACAGACGTAGTAGACCGCCATCTGACAATAATTGGCATTTTCACCATAGACATATTGCATATCGACCATATCATCAACATCGACAAGAGGATCAAAAGGTCCAATCAACCCATCATGACTACGGTCAGAAGGAGAACCCAAACCAGATCGCATTAAAAGAGCCTTCAATAGAGTGTCCTTTACCATCAAATCCACCATTAATAGCACCATTGACAAGATCACCCTCCACCCCGCCTTTAAGTACTACGTCGAACGAATACTTCATATCTTTTTACCAGGATCTAGAGTGACATAATTACTCGACTTTCGTGAGAAAATTAAGTACGAAGAAAGCTGAACCAGAAACCGATGAAATGGCCCCAAAACAAACCATAGCCATGACAACCAAAGAAAAAGAGTTGGAATCCATTGTAATCCCACTATTGAAATGACTACAAAATATAAAAAATGCAAAAGTACAGGAAGTTTCATGGCCGCGACACCAGGAAGAAATAAAAAAATGGAATTACAAGGGTAACTCAAGAATGACAGAGGAAGGGAACAAAATTAACCATAGCACCATTTTGAATTATATGAATGCACCCCTCATGGAGAATTTTGGAGGGACAAAAGAAAATATTGCCAAATTCATCATCATCCGGTACCAAAATGGTAAGGTCTATATTGATACACTAGTGGAAATATCAGCCGAAACCATCTACAAACTTACTGGGCTTTCAAACAAAGGCGACCCTGTTCCTATAGGTATCAAAGAAGGGTTGGTTGAAAGACTAACATGGACACTGATAGGGAAAAATTCAAAAGGGTTAATTATCGGACAAATTAAAGCCACTACACCCAATATAGTGGCTAAAATCATATCCACAGGCCTAACTATAATAGGATGAGGCTGCGATTTGAAACTCAACATGATGGAAGCTGTTGACTACATAGCAGCATCAGGGAAAGTATATTGTTGGGATCAATACGTGGCCGACATGCTCAAATCTATCTGTGAAAAGTGCCAGGAATGAGGAGTGATAATCAAATTCCCATCACTATTAATATGGATATCTATGTACCACCTATTTCAAGTTAGGCATCAAGAATTCCTAGAGCTGACCAAGTTTCATATGTGGCATTTTAAGCCTTTGTCAATGGCTAGAACCCCAAAGGAACAAGAAGAAGGAAAAGTGTTCTTAGAACACTGGTTTCAAAATATTAAAATTCAAACAGCCAAGTGGAGGGTGCCTCAAAACATCCAAAGATGTCTGGTCCCTACAACACATATCCAGTTGGAAATCGACCACACTATAGTATGGCATGCGCAAGGTTCCAAAGCAAAAGCAAAGCCACTCGACTATTATCCAACAGTTGAGGATATTTTTACAAAACTAGCTAGACATAACAAAACCAAAGTAACTATACCAGAGGCTGCAAAAGAGATTAACCACTCTATTGTCAAACCTTTGACCGACCAGGAGAAGGAAGAATACTATGACGTTAACCTTCATATTAGTACCTCAACTTCAGAATACAGCCCAATAATAAAGCAGAATCCCCTTCAAATTGAAAATGTGACGACAGAACAACAAGCCATGGTACCAACAAAACAAAACACCATGGTCCCGACTCAACAACATGAGGAGGAAGAAATGGAGACAGAGAAACAATAATATCGGTTGATGAAGAAGAACATTTGACAAATAGCTGTAGAAATTTCCAATTCTCGGAAAATCCTAGAGCGTCCAGCAAAAGGAAAAGGGAAGCGCAAACTTATACTCCAAGAAATCTCAGGGGATGAAGACAAATTACATGCTATAGAAACTGACATCTTGATAGACACTGCCAAAAATAAAGCCTTTGTCAAGGAATAGTTCAAACGGTTTGTCGAAGAAGAGGCAAGGAAATCCAAATCTAAAAAGGTAAAACTTACAAACCCTCCTGTAGTCAAAGCTATTGATTTAGTGTCAACTCCCCACCCCCATCTCCAACCCAAATAATCCAGGAAAATATGCCAGTGTCGACCAACATCAGTCCTACCAACTTGTGCAAAAGTGAAATGTCAAAAACACTTAAGGAGAAAGTGGCCAAAGATGTCGAACTCCATTAGTTCATTAACAAGCTACCCGACATATGTCTTAAATCTTAGCAAATCAACACCACATATACACTTACTGAGTCAATTTCAGCACATCAACTCCTCACCCAACCTGGTCCATCACAACAACAAACAACAAAATTTGTGGTATTCATTCAACTGACATTTCTTATAAATCCCGACAAGTCATCTTAACTTGTCATAGCACAAACTTCATTTGTCACACCAACCTGCACACCAGCCAATCATAACCAGTTGGAGACCTAGAGGATGATGATCAAGGTGATGCATTATAAATCGACCAAACCATTGACAACCTCTTTGACTCTATCGAATCTGATGACCCTACCAACCCACAACCAGAAGTTGAAGATCCTATATCGATAGAAGGCATTCCAACCACTCCAATGACCCCAGATCACTCACCATCTCCATCACAACTACCAACTTCAGAACCTCCACCAAACCTAGAACCAGCATCGCCACCACTAGCACCATAGTCGCCTCATAATCCATAACCACCATCCTCACCACCATTGGAAGCACAAACAAACACAAGTCCCACCCATGTAATTCAACAAGCTAACCCTGCCACAATAGAATTCCAGTAGACGGAGAACCCACTGACTGAAGAATACCAAACACAACAGAAGCAACCAACATCAGTGCTGACAGGATCAGTAGTGGTCCATCATTCTAAACATAAGATCAAAAGAAAATAAAAGAAGAAAAAATAACAACAACAGACACAACAGGCACCAACGTTTATCCACCTTCATCAACTAGAGTCGACTACTGCAGTCGACACACCAAAACTTAGAGATGGAGAACTACACCAGCTATTGGGAGCACTCACTAAGGAAGCTACAGTGAGTAATCAAAGTAGAAAAGAGAATATAGACAATATTACAAAAGAACAATTCAAATTCTTGACTAAATGTAGGAATTTGACTCATACAGTTTTACTAGGAGAAAATGAAATTGGCACTGACAAACCACTAGAGAGAGCTTACCAGCTGCTAGAAAGTGTCATGTCCAACCTTCAAGCACAACTACAGGCCATGAAAGAGGAGCAAAAATCACAAACATCTGTGTTATTAAGACAGTAGTACACAACATTTTCAGAAGCACACAAGGTATTGCAAGAACATCTGGAAGATTCAACTACTACATAAGAAGTACTACATAGCTGGTACACCCACTATGGCTAGGTATTTCAACAAGCTTGAGAAACCCATGATCACATTAGGACACTAGAAAATAAATAGGGTCTTGGAGAAGCAATGAGGAGCACAATACAAGATCAGATTGTATTGGAAACATTGAAGCTAGAGAAGCTAGAGAAACAAGCTCATCAGTGAGTGAACTAGGATTTTCTGAGCATCGACAAACTGGACACAATCTGTCCACAAATGAAAATGCTAATGGACACAACAGATGAAAAATCCCAATTTTTGGGGCCTGGCATGAATAATATTATAGATCTCTCAATTCAAGAGAAAATTTCGACCTTATCTAGCATTACATCCTTGACCGTAGACATCCAAAGAGCTCTCCGTAGTTGGGAAAAATTTCAACACCAACTGGCCATTACAGCAAAAGCCATAGTCGAAGTATGTGTATAGAAAATACCATCTATTTGACTGCACAACCAATGAAGATACAACAATTGGAAGAAATATACTTAAGACAAAGTTTTTTTACCTCCCCTATTTCTTCAGGACGAAGAAATATTTTGTTCCTGGGGGAGATGTTGGAGGAGCTAGTCGGTGAGCCGACTAGACTAGTTAACCAACTAATCGGAGATTAAGTTGGCCTCCAAAGGTCGTTTTGGTTGACGGAACCAACAAGTAGTTATTCCTAACTGTTTTATAATAATATATAATAGGCTATTGAGCTAGATAAGAACTTGGTTCAGTTCTGTGTATGTATGGACCCTCATGTGATTCATTGATACAATCTATTTTTCTATCATCTGTTCTTGTCTCGTGTATTTGTATGAATATATGTTTCTATATGTGTATTATTGGTAACTAGTATGTGATCTGTGTGATTACAACACTACATCGGTCATAATTGTGGCATAGAAGCGTGTTGTAGGAATTCAGATGAACTGGGCCACATTATTATTGAGGGAGATGATGACTAATGTTGCAGATGCCCAAGAAAAATGTAATCCATTCAGTTATTTGTGGTTGTGTTGTTGCTGCAACTTTACCCCAATTTGTTTTTTGGCCCCCCTTTTTAATTCTTAGTTTTTTTTTTACTTAGACCTTTTTTTAACTTTGAAAGCCATCATTCATGACTTGGTTTTTTCTACTTAGACCTTTTTTGCACTTTGAAATCCATCATTCATGACTTTGTTTCACCCCGAGCAAGCTCAAAAAGTGTATTTTGCAAGAAGTAACAAAATATTTCGATCTGCAACAACGAATCAATTTTATTGTTTGAGCCGCAACAATGGAGAGATTTTCAGTTTCAAGCCACAACAATGAATGAATTTTGTTTTTTGACAAAGCGTTTTTTAGCTTATTTTTTATCCGATACGTCAGAAGAATTTTGAGTTTTTCGCCGATGCAGCGGAGGTTTTCTGCTTTTATCATCGAAACTTTTCCCATTTTTTTTTATCCGCTGTGTCGGAGTTTGTTTCAATTTTTTCTGCAACAACGGAAAAGTTTTTTCTTTTCCCTGCCCAACTTTGCTGTTGTTTTATTACTTTTTTTTCGGCCTGCTACTGTTACGGAGAGAAATTCCTATGGCTTGGGGTACCACAACAGACAGCTTGACTCCAGAAATCAATCCTTTCCAATATGCAATAGAAATTAAATGTCTAACACTAAAGGATCAGGCCTCGTACCTTATTCTGGACGGTTGAAGTAGATCCCCGTTGAGCTTTCCAATCTTCAGCTTGAATGGATAGATTACTTCCTCAACAACAAGTAAATAATAAAAGCATTCTATATATCATGGTGTTAGATCTATTCTAGCATATATAATCAATAATGTAAAAGCATTTGACATAATCCAATGGATAAAATATTCATTCAAACACACATTATTGGACAAGAAAAGATATTTCTATTAATATAAATAAGAGATTACAAGATACAACCTCTAACGGCACGTCTGTTAACCGGAGAAACTGAATCCCCCACTTGGGCCTCTACCACCTCAATCCTCAATCTCTCGATAGCAAGCTCACAAGCGAAAGGAAAGCTTGGGAAGAACAAACTAGAGCTCCAAGAGACAAAGGGATGCAGACTCAAGCATAAGTTCTGGCAACAATGGACTATAGTTTCTTTGCTCTCAATTCTATCTTATGCCTTCAATGTACCAAGGGGTTCCTTATATAGTTTTCCAAAGGGGTAATGAAAGGTCAAATACGAGCGATATCAAGGCATAGGGAAGGCTAGGAGTCAAATGAGTCAGATCCATGTCAAGGAAAACTCAAAAAGGATTTGGATTATGCACACATCCTGATGTACGCGGTTTTAGTGGTCAAACCCGCGTATATACAAACTTATAGGTTTAAAAGTCACATGTATCATTTTTCATATGTTTTTAGTGATGATCAAGGAAACATCAAAGGACAAAAAATGGTCCATGGGGTCTAAGGAGTCTGCAGGGGGATAGGGGAAGGCCATACAAAGTGTGATTCACCTGGAGTGGTGAAATCAGCTATAACAGATGCCCCCTAATGTGTGAGCTTAGAGGGGTGATACGATGGCCAAAATACATTATAATTCCATCCCAGAAGTGGAGTGATGAAGGATCCCAAATGGAAGACCAGCCACCTAATCAGCATAGTACAATAATACAACTATACATATAACTGCAAGTACATATAGCAGTCCCGGATAAAAAAGAGTACAATGGCCATGAATAGGCATGATACATGATATCACATATGTGGTCATCGCCACGTACAATATACATAGATCAGAATCTCCATGATGAAGATATACATAGGACCATGATCTCCATAATGGCTAAAGATATAACAGATCAAGATCACCATAGTTTCTGGAAATATCTAACATATACTGGAATCAAGTCACGAGAGCTGAAATCTCATGAACACTGGCATGATTAAGGAGGTAGCATATAAAATATGCCACCAATCTGGAAAGTCTTCTACACAAACTGCTACAAGTACATGTCCTACTATGCGAATAGAGGTGTCGAGGTCAAACATAGCGGTCCATCATCTGATTACCGGTCATTAATGTATACTGTTAACGGACGGGAGATCACCCACTGATAATGAAAATGGGAATCAAGGTAATAGAGTGCAAACTAACAAGTGTGAATAAATGTGTTGAGGTCGAACACTTGAGAGGATCCATCGATCAGGGGACACTGATGTATTCCCAAAAACTGTCGATGGCAAGAGAACTTGCCACTGATGACTACAAGTCTCAAGGCACTCAAAAGGACTCTAGATTCTAATCCCAGAATAAATGATCTGAAGTCGATGGGGTGAAATCTGCTGGAAGGAGGGTATTAAGGCATCCCCCATCATCCAACACAAGGTACTCAACAAAGCTGTATAATGTGGAAGGGCTCGATCATAAGGTGCACAAACCAATAACTGTATTGGGAATGGCCGACATGCAAAGTCAAGATAACTGAGGAATGGCCGACTTAGGCTTCAACTTCCTTCAAATAAGAGCATAATGGCCTATGGTGACTAAATGAAGGAAGCATAGAATTGATATACAAACTGGGACATCTCTGTGACACAGGAGGCATCAACAGAGGATCCATAGGGACTGGAAGCTTAACCAGTCGATAGAGATAAACTTAGATAAACGAGTACAGCTCCTAAAGTCAAACTATAACCCAACCAATGGATGTGATATACAGTGCTCTGTTCGAAGGCGACACGACTCGACAGTTGCCACAGATAACAACTTTCCTTGTCTGGATTTTTTATTTTTTTATTTTTTTTTTGGACTTTTTCAATTATTTAAAAAGCTTGAAAAAAGAATAAAATAACTTTATAGTTACAAACTAGGAGGAGACGAGTGTCATAATGGCAAACAAACTAGTTCCAAGCAGTGGAACATACCTATGCTCAATGCAAGGATACATGTGTAGGATATCGACACTTGGGGGAAAATCCCCTCCCGGTAAAAAGGAAATCAAGCTGCGAAGGATATAAAAAATGGCTCTACATGGCTAGACATGAGACAAGCCCAGGCTATATGGCTGAAACACAATGTTAGGGGATCTGGAATAAAGCTCAATAAGGCAGGAAAAGCACATGATAATGCATTCACAACTTGACATGAGGGAGTCCTGAGGGGAATAGGCCAGTAAAAGATCAAGAGGAGTATGAGGCTCTTGCAAAATGTCATGGAAGTACTATACAACGAACTTCCACACCCTAAAGGAGAAAACGTCAACATGGGCACCAAATGCAAACAAGGCACTAACTAGGGTACCCATGTATGATAAAGCTCTACCACTCATATCATACCACTTCTAAAGCAGCAACAAGCTTCCGTGACATAATAGAGTGGGTTCGTACCTAAGGTCATGATGAGATGGTCATAAGGTTATGCAAAATGCAAACGGTGATGAAACCTAACCTATATGCCAGTTTAGACATGATACCTAAGATCGACACGAACAGGTCAATCCAATGGATGAAACGGCACTGAAAAAGGTCTTCTACATCACGAATTATGTCAAAAAATGGTCCAAAATGGTTAGAAAATGTCGAAACTATAGGAAAGGGGGTAAAAATTTTCAAATATTTGAAATTTTTTCTGTAAATAGTAAAAAATATAAATCATTTGAAACTTTTACCCATTTGAGCTCTGATTTTCAACAGCAAATTCCAGGAGATCCAGCCGGCGTAATTCACTACCGTTTCTTCCAGGTATTTACTCATGCTCTCCTCTTGCATTTTGATATAATTTTTATGAATTTTCATGGTGAAATAAGTTTTTTATGCCATCCCAAAATGAGTGTTGTGGCCCACATAGAAATCAAGGTTTTTTCTGCGTATAGGGCTGGATATATGCAAAAAAGGGCCTCAAACCCGCGTACATACATGGTTGTTTTGAAAACAACCTAGGAGTGTATACATTTTGTATGATCGTGTATTATATGATGGTGGCTTTAAAAGCCCCAAATTTTGTATCATGACACTATGTATTATCACAATTTTTATGTGTATATAATTTTTTTTATGGTGATCGATTTATTTATTTACATGTGTAAAAATTGTGTTTGTGATTAATTTACTATGAATGAAACAAATGCCAATCTAACACGTAGTTATCATATGAGTCAGCAACTTGATTATTATTTCTTGGAATGTATATATGTTATATTGTCAAATTGTCGTTCTAACAATCTCACACACAAGAACCTTCTCAATAACGTCGGATATCTAACATGGTACAAACCATTAAGTTGTGACCTACTAACTCCGAATCAAGACGTACCTCAAAAGATAGAATGCCATGCAAAATGGCATCCCATAGAAGATCAATAACGGCGCTATATTCAGCAACATTGTTGGAAGATGGCCATAGACATACACCTCCTGAAGATAGTACCTGACCCATAAGTATAAATCACCCAAGCAGCAGAGGCTGAGTGTTGAGTGTGACGGCTTGCACCATCCGCGAATCCTATGTATGTGGAAGATTTCATTGACATCTGCCAAAAGAAACAGAAACTAATCACAAACTCGATCATGATAAGAAAAATACCTAACTATGCAAAGCTGTACAATAACATACAACAAGCAGCCTTGGCTAAAGATCATGCATAGTATTTTTTGAGATAGAGCCCATTTCTAGGCTTTGCCAAAGCTGTTCCCTTGTAATCCACTAACTCATATGCACCCTTCTCTAACACACGCTTGACCACGTAAGGACCATGCCACATAGGATTAAATTTCCTTGCCCCCAAGGGTTCTTTCAGTTGATCCCACAAAAGGACCAAGTCTCCTTCACTAAACACTCTTGGATGGATAGACTTATCGTACTGGACCTTAATGCAATGTTTATTGACTTCTAGAGCCACTAAGGCATCTCGACGCTGCTCATCAAGTTGCTCAAGGTGAACCAATTGCTCCTCCAATGGGGAGGTGTCCAGTAAGAGTTCCACAACTAGCTTCAACAAAGAAATTTCGCATTCAACTAGCAATATCGACTCCACTCCATGAACAAGCTGATATGGAGAAAAATCAGTGGAAGTCTTAACCGCAGTTCGATATGCCCACAAAGCAGGATATAACATAATGTGCCAATTATTCTTGCTTTGTGCGATGGTTCACTGGAGAATGGAGTTGAGTGATTTATTCACTGCCTCTACCTATCCATTCACTTGAGGGTAGTAAGAAGATGAATTCTCTTGCTTATACCTTAACTTGGATGCCAACTCTTCCATCATACGGTTCTGAAAGTGCGAGCCATGGTCAGTGACAAGCTCTTTCAGAATCCCAAACTGAGCAATAATTTGGTTGAATACAAAGTAAGCGGCTATCTCACCATCGGATTTTACTGTAGGCATAGCCTCAGCCCATTTCATGAAGTAATCAATAGCCACTATAGTGTGATGGTGCCCCCCAGTCGAAGCTGGGTTTCAATCCATAAAATTGAGCCCCCACTTAGTGAAGGGACCGGCAGTGATAATGGGATGTAATGGGGCAGGTTTTGAGTGCATATTACATGTGAACACCTGGAAAGGGTGGCACCTCTTGACCACATCAACAAAATCCTTAAAGATAGACAGCCAGAAATAACCCACTCTTAAAATATTTTGAGCTGTAGAAATCCCAGATAAATGACCACCACACGCCCCTCCATGGAAATCATTCAGCACTACCTTAGCCTCTTCATGAGTTAAACAATGTCGTAAAATGGAATCTACCCCACGACAATACAAAGTATTGTCCACTATGAGGTAGTTCTTAGAGACGTGACGTAATCGTTGTTGTTCATCTCTTGAGAGGTGAGTAAGGGTCTTCTATGTTTGTAAATATATTATGATATCCCCATACCATGGGTCTAACTTTGATATTAAGAAGATTTTTTCATCGAAAAATGTATCTTCACAAACCAACTCCTTGGCCTTGCTCGGGAAATCCAATATAAGCTCTGCAAAAATTAAAGACTTCTTCGATTTTGCCGAAACAAACTTGAGATCAAATTCTTACAGAATGACAATCCATTTATTATACTTTCCCCCAATCATGCTCTGGTGAGGATGAATTGAAACGGATTGACATGGGCCACAACCAAGGTCTGGCAAAGGAGAATATAATGTCTCAACCACTGAACCACATGTACGGTAGCCAAAGAAAGCTTCTCGACATGAGAATAACGAATCTCTGTGTCAATAAGGTTTTGGCTCAGATAATATATGACATGATCTTGGAGCTCCTCATTCTCTTGAAACAAAACCATACCAATCATCTCTAAGGACGCGGCCACATATAATAGAAAATCATGGCTATAATCTAGAGGACTAATCACCAGGGCCGATGCTAGGGCTCGCTCATCCCAATAAAAGGGGGTGTCCTTCTTCAAGAGATGCATGAAGCCTCTAGTCAAATTGGAAAAGTTGACAAGAAATCATCATAAGAAGTTTGCCATGCCTTGCAAACACTGAAGATGACGAATATTCTTCGGGGGAGACAACTGAAGTATTGCCTCAACCTTCAAAGGGTCCACTCTTATACCCTCTTTAGACACGATGAATCCTAACAAACGCCCTAATTTCACACAAAAGATGCACTTGTGAGGATTTAATCTAACCGAATAGTGCCGGCATATTTCGAATACCAATCTCAAGTGATAGGGATGATGCATTCTCATGCGAGATCGAGCAGCGAGGTCATCCAAAAATACGTCGATAATTGACTTGAGATAATGGAAAATCAAGGTAATTGCCCGCTGAAATGTAGCTCCAACATTTTTAAGGCCGAAAGGCATTTTTTGATATGCAAACGTTCCCCAAGGACAAATAAATGCAGTCTTATGTTGATCCTTAGGTTTAATCTGTATCTGATTATACTAAGAAAATCCGTCCATAAAGGAGAACACCTCGCTACCTGCACACTCATCCAAAATCTGATCTATAAATGGTGTGGGGAAGTTGTCCTTAGGAAATGCATGATTCAAATCACGGAAATCAATGCATATGTGGATCGCTCCCTACTTCTTATCCATCGGAACAGGGTTTGAAACCCACTCCATCAAGGGAATGGGATAGATGAAACTGGCTTTCAACAGCTTCTCTATCTCTGCCTTAATGGTGGGTGCTTTCCTAGGATTCACTGCATGTAAACGTTGTCGAACAGGCTTCGCATTGGGGTGATTCTTAATCTCGTGCTCGACAATACGAGGGTCAATACCTGGCATCTTGTCGTAAGACCAATAAAAAATATCATGGAATTCCTTAAATATCTCGGTATATTCCAGAATCTCAACATGGGAACATTCCGCCCCAATATAGACATTCTCTATCATGCCAGGATTGCGAGAGATGTTGATAGGAATCATTGGAGATATGTTCACCATGTTTCCACCAGCCATCGGACCAGGAGAGCTTAATGGAACCACGGGACTACCAACTCTTTGACTAAGAACCACCCTAAAATCCTCACGCTCCAAACGGTCAAGCTCTGGAAGAAAGTATGATCTATGATGAAGTTCCTCCCATGATGGCTCAACTCCCGACATAGCCTCAATGAACGCTTCATCTGAACGGAAAATTGTATCAAGGTAGTCATGCGAATGAGAAGACTGTACTGCCCATGCCAGCAGCACATAAGATTCCTCCTCCTCTGTCCGCGAAGAGGAAGGACTAGGCTCTGCAACACTCTTGAGATTAGTTTGATAAGCTATCATAGCTGTAGGCAATGGCACGCTCATCTCGACGGGCTCACTCGAAGTACTCGGTGGAGGAAGAATCCAAGGGTATTCCATATGAGTCGTGCGAAAATACACCAATGTCGTAAATGTCGAAGCCTCATCGAAACTAGATCCTATCATGAGGATTGTTGTAGGACAACTAAATCTTCCCATGAGGGATGGATACATGCCTACACCCACACTCCCATTTGCCGACTAAGAGTGGTCAACGATCAGGATCGAAGCTCCTGAATATGCGGTAACAGATGGATTCTTGAATGTCATTTGATTAATCATTACGATCTTCCCGTTATGTGGAAAGCATACAACGCAGAACAAGGAAGAAGCAATGGCTTGCATACTATACATCTAGTTCCTACCCAGCAAGATATTGTAGTCAAGGGGTGCATTAACTTCCTCAACCTCTATCGCAATGGTATTCCCCCCTAAATGGACTTTAAGGGAAGGAAGGATGCCATGCAACCTAAAAGATCTCCCATCGAAAACAGTTAACATAGTCGCTGATTTAGACAGATCAAGAGAACCTAGACCCTTCCAACAGGACAAAGACAACACAGAAGCAACAGCACCCTCATCAATCACAGTGCACTTGACGGTCATATTAAGACATCATACGTCCACCAAAAGAGACACATAGTAGGGAAAGTGAGGCAAGAGTCCTGCAGTTTCAAATTTGATCACAGAGGAAGAATCATCATCGTTCACACCAAGGGAAGAAAGCAACGCCTTCCTTTGTGAAGGACAACTCTAAGGCACTTCAAATGCAGACATCGCACAAGGAGTGTGGCCCAAATCCTCGACAACTGAATAATTTTGGGTAGCTCGGGCATTTGGATTATGCCCTGAACACTTAAGGACTCCCTTAGGAATGTGAGGTGCAGCCTCAGGTTTATCTGTAGGTTTCTCAATGCGCAAAGGGGACCCTGGTGGATCAGGCTCTTTGCTTGGGTTGGGTTGTGATGAACTATAATATTTCACATGAGTCACAACTTTCACAACATGAACCATGTTAATGCACCCACAACCACTACCCTCCGATGGATCATCATCACTAGACTGGTCATGGGACTTTGAGTTCATATTTTGATTATGCGGTAAAGGGTTAGTTAGCACAGCTGGACCCTGTGCCAAGAATCTCAAAGCTTCTCCAATTCGAGGGCACAAGTAAGTGAGGTGGTCATCCTTACATAACTTGCAAGGGAACTTAACCTTACGTTTCACTTACTTATTCCCCCCAGCATTTTTACCATTCTTGTCATTATTGTTAGCATTCTCATTCTTATTCCCACCCTTTCAATTATTATTTTTACCCTTTTTTTTATTCCGTTCGGGCTGTTGGTTACCCTTTTGGTCTGATGATTGCACAGAGAGCACACTCATCATTTGGGTGGGTTGAGACAAAGCCATAGCTTGTCCTGAAGCAAATTGGTTGATTGACAATTGACTAACTTGTTTTACAACTGAATCCATAGGTTTCACACTTGCACAACCCACAATGCCATCGGCATGTGGTCTAGGTTTGAATTCGGGATCGAAACTGGAACGAGGAGAATTGGGAATAATCTTATACAACAAACCGGACAGAGCATAAATCAAGTCCAATTCTTGTGCCCTAAAAATTTCTTGTTCCTCATTCTGCACTCCGGATGTGGAAACAACCTTCACTATATATGGCAATAACGACTTGAGGAACCACTCGAGGAGGAATTCTGGGGGTATAAAAGCTTTCATTAACCTCTTCCATCTACGCCACTCTTGAATATGATCAAAAATATGCATGGATTTATCTTGCTGAAATGTCAACAAGAGTTTAGTACCAACGTCATAGCGCACTAGTAGCTGGAAGTGATTAAGAAAAGTCATCACAAGGTCGTCGAACAAAGTGAAATCTCCCCTAGGTAACTCTATATACCACTTCGCAGAAGGCCCTGTAAGGGTGTGTTGAAATAGTCTCAAACGGATTGAGTCCTCATGTAAGAAATTCGAAGAGCACCATAGGTGAAACGTAGTAACGTGTTCGCTCGGATCCTCTCCCGGTTTGCCCTCGAACTTAGGTATGTCCGAAGGAAGTTTGGTAGGGATAGCCGGCCAAGCCGGGTCATGAGCCATAGGATCATTCGTCAATATTGATAAGTCAGGAAGATTAAGCATTGTGAGGAAAGGGAGCCTAGGATGATGAGGTTGATGGACCGCTCCCTGATTCATATAGGGTTGATTACCACCATGGCATTGGCCATAGTGTCCTCCTCCTGTATGACTCGTATAGGGTGGCGTGGAAGCACCATAGTATGGTCGACCTTGACTAGTAGGAGCTACAAAGTCGTAATTAGGAGTGTAAGCAGGTTGTTGATACCCACCTTCATAAGGTGAAAAACCCTGTCCATACTACGTCCCATAATAAGGTCCATAGGTCATCGCATTTGATGCCCCATGAGACACTCCATAGGTAGGAAGATACGCTCCGAAAGTAGGGATATACATACCAGAAGTAGGGATATACACCCCGGAAGTAGCAAGATGACCTCTAGAAGTATGGACATAGCATCTTGAAGCAGCAGGCGGTATGTGAACCTAAGACACAATCGTTCTAGTAACCGCAGTACGGACTTGAATCGTAGCCATATACTGACTCGAAGGACCATGTGAATAAGGTGGAGGATGTACATTTGAAGAACTAGGGACCGAGGATGAAGGAATCTGAGTAATAATATATGTACTATCGCCTATCTTCACTCGTCTCGGATTTGGTATCCTAATCGGATCGCTAACCCTAGACCTAGCAGGGATATGCGATGTAAATTCCACCACTGGGACAGAAGGTGCAATGTGACTAGTGCTCCCAAACCTCTCCGCATGGTAAGGAATGAGAGTGCCCCCAGGCATAGTGTTAAGATCAAAGTCGGATTCAACATGAAATGCCAAATCATGTGTAGGGAAACCAGACATAGCATAACTACCGTAGTTAGGGCTGGTAGGTTCAAAATGAGCCTCAGCGTCCTCCGGTATTCCATACCGGTAACGCGTCAATGGGGAATCAGACCTAGAGTGAGTAGGTCTATCGTGCATGGTTCCTATCTCAGAAATCACAGGACCTAACTCAACCAAGTCGGGTGAAGGATCATAAGTAGGAGTAAATTCCGCATCGTCTACACGAATGGGAGGAGGTGGTTCAGTAATATCCTCTAAATGGTCTCCCATGGTGTGTGAATCAATGTGTCAAATAGTCCTCCTGGACTGTCTAGGTCTCTCTCCCAAAGGAGGAGGAGAAGTAGAAGGTGGAAGTCTTGCTAAACGATGAGAACGGTGGGGAACCACCCCCGAATCCATAATGACTCAAAAAATAGACAAGACTCACTATTTACATAAACCCTAGTCCAACTATCATGCACAGAGAAATCACTAATAAAATCTAAAGCCAAAATGCAAGAAAACAAGGGCTAGATAAGTTAGCTCCCGAATGAAGCAGGTATGTTTCTCCTAGGAGAGGGTTGAGACTCCCATACACAACAAGTAGAGGTACGTAACCAATTATTGTGGCCCTCAGCTTCAACGCATAAAGCGACTGTGCTGTCTGACCCCAACCTGATCGGGACACCTACAGAATAACCCCTACAAAGTACCCCCTTGATATCCTAGGTAAGGCCACTAAGGTCACCTCAATATAATCAATGCTTAGGTAGACAGTCGCAGGTAGGATTGACCGTATGGGCAGGGTAGCAAAGCCCGAAACTCTCGAAAGAGCCCCCAGATACGAATACAATCCTGGAAATATATTTGGTGCTACTCAGTTATGACTAGGGGTCATCCCAATCAATAACCGCTCATAATTCCTCATGCTTAACTCCCTTTTGAGAGGAGGATCCTGAGAAACACTGGTTATACCAAGGATTTCACATACTCACTTGGATAGACACATAGATGTTGTTGTTTAGTGATCTTGGAGAATTGACTTACAATGAACTATTCCAAGATCCTAAAACCTAAGCTTGTTGGTGCACCCTAGAAAAGAAAAGAGTGTAATTCATTTTATTTAGCATTGATTTTAGTTGGCTTTATTACTCAAAAATGGATATGACCGTGCAACTAATGGTGTTATGAAGCAACATGAAGTAAAATTCACACCTAACAATCAATGCAAATGCATTGTGTTCATGAAAACAGGGTATGCTACTACGTGAAATGCACAATTCTTCTTCAAATGATGAGTGCAAATTTCCCTATATGAAGTCCTAACTAGTATTCCAAAGCAAATCTAGTGCAAGTACAATGCAAAGTGCAAAATGCAATGCATGATGATAAGCAAATGTTTTTGGATTTTTTGAAATAAAATGAGATGCAAAAAGCAAAAGAATGATTCTACAACCCCTAGAATCTGCAAGCACACCCAAATAGCACTCAAGAAAATCACTAAGGTAAAAGAACTCTAATGCACTAATCTCAAACAAAAAATTCAAAAATGCCATGACAAGAACCTTCTTAAAAAAAATTTAGCCTAAAAAAAAACATTTCTGGTTAAAAACAGAGGTCTAAACAGACTCAGGCAATGCCAAAGGAGACTCAGCAAATATGAAAATTCACCCAGCAACCAATCATCTTCCACAAAAAGGCAAAAGCAAGGGTGTACGTGACTGTTCGCAGTAAACCCGCGTGTATACACGGAAATTGCAGAGGAACCTACGTGTATACGCGACTGTGAGCTAGAAACTCGCGTACAGGAAGAAAGGTGCATAAAATCAAGGCAAATAGACAGGCTGAGATAAACTTCACACCAATCAGACCCTACCAGGCATACATGCCCCTAGACCTGACATAGAAACAAGAGAGAAAGAGCAATTCAAATTCATTGAATGCTATTAAAACAACCCCCAAAGGACAACTACTAGGAACTCCCTAGTGGAGTCGCCAATTCTGTTACGAAGAGAAATTCCTATGGCTTGGGGTACCACAATAGACAGCTTGACTCTAGAAATCAATCCTTTCCAATATGCAATAGAAATTAAATTTCTAACACTAAAGGATCAGACCTCGTACCTTATTCTTGATGGTTGAAGTAGATCTCCGTTGAGCTTTCCAATCCTCAACTTGAATTGATAGATTACTTCCTCAACAACAAGTAAACAATACAAGCATTCTATATATCATGGTGTTAGATATATTCTAGCATATATAATCAATAATGTAAAAGCATTTGACATAATCCAATGGATAAAATATTCGTTCAAACACACATTATTGGAAAGGAAAAGATATTTCTATTAATATAAATAAGAGATTACAAGATACAACCTCTGACGGCATGTCTGCGAACCAAAGAAACTGAATCCCCCACTTGGGCCTCCACCACCTCAATCCTCCATCTCTCAATAGCAAGCTCACAAGCAAAAGGCAATCTTGGGAAGAACACACTAGTGCTCCAAGGGACAAAGGGATGCAGACTCAAGCATAAGTTCTGGAAACAATGGACTATAGTTTCTTTGCTCTCAATTCTCTCTTATGCCTTCAATGTACCAAGGGGTTCCTTATATAGTTTTTCAAAGGGGTAATGAAAGGTAGAATCCGAGTGATATCAAGGAATAGGGAAGGCTAGGAGTCAAATGAGTCGGATCCATGTCAAGGAAAACTCCAAAAGGATTTGGATTATGCACACATCCCGATGTACACGGTTTTAGTGGTCAAACCCACGTATATACGCGCTTATAGGTTTAAAAGTCGCATGTATCATTTTTCATATGTTTTTAGGGATGATCAAGGAAACATCAAAGGACAAAAAATGGTCCATGGGGTCTACGGAGTCTGCAGCAGGACAAGGGAAGGCCATACAAAGTGTGATTCACCTGGAGTGGTGAAATCAGCTATAACAACTACGTAGGAAAGGTTTTCATCTTTTTTCCACAATAGTGGATAGGTTTTGTGTTTTCGTCTGATGACCTTTTCACCGAAGCTGCGATTTACATTATGGCATAGTATTTCCTTTATGGTCGGTGCCTCCATCAGGTCATTCAGTGTAGAGAGCATAGATAGTAGCGATGGTATTCTGAGTTTTGACCCGCCACTATCTTATTTTTTCTACCTCACAGGACGATATGTTCTCTCTGATGCACTTTATTCTTGGCGCCAATACAACGTTTATTTCACACTTGTGCAGTTTAAGGTTGTAAATGACCGCGGTAAGTGATTTCACCAACAACATTAAAGGTTTGGACTCGTTTTCCCTATATATATTCTCTGTGGGGTTTTTCCGTTTTCACGGTGCAGTTATCAAAAGGTTAAGAGTTGTGAAACCTATGATTTTTTACCCATTTGGACATCTGTTACGAAGTGCATAGCCACCATCTGGATCTTGCATGGGCTTTGCACACCACATTTTTTAGCAGTTTTCAAACTCAACCTGCTAGGTAGGGTCTGATCCATTTAACATCTTTTTGGTTGGCAGGATGTTTAGGTTATAACTATCATGGTTTGATTAATAATGCATTTTGGACTCAAGGATAGGGTTACTGCATTTATCGTGTGGTCTAAAAGAGATTTCTCCTCGACCTTTCATTGTTTTAGTATCTTTCCTTCTGATTCATCCATCTAGCTCTTGACCTAATTAAATCAAGACGTAGTTGTTCTACCTGCTCACAAGCTACCTCTATCGTTTCTTTTCAGCCATGATTTTCTCACAGCATGGGGCACGTACTGATGAATCCCATATGGCTCGGGTTCTTTTCCAGCCATATTCTCCCCAGTTCTTGTTTATATGTCGCAATAGGGGTTTGCAAGTCTTTGAGCCACGAGAGCCTTGTAGGTTTGGGTTTTTTCCACCTTGTCTCTGTGCCGGAAGTATTGACCCCGGTGGTTGATGTTATAGCATCACTACGATCATATCCGTTTTGTTACCCGTAGGCTGTGAGTCTCATTGAGGGACCGTGTTTACAGTTTCAGTGGTTTTTTTGGTAAATACCCTGTGATGTGCTCGAGGAGGATATGTTTAAGTTTTCAATTCCTCAGACTGAGATCGTCTACGAATTAGGGTTTTTCCCAGTTTGACCTCACTAGAATCTATTGCCCTATCTCCAAGTGCGGTGTAGGTGTCAGTTTGGTGGTATGCAAGGTTTTAAATGCAGAGTTGTGGCGATGACAAAGAGGATATGGTAAAATATATTAGTCAAGCTTGTTCTAGAAGGAATGTTCTGCTAGGGTAAATGTTGATTTCCTTATATTCATTACAAGTTTTACAGTATTTCTTTATTTTTATGTATAATGAATGCATGGGGTTTCTAACTGTAGGGATGCTAAGACATTTTATTGTTTTCTACAGGATTAGTCTGTATTTGACACCATGCCTAAGAAAGGCAAGAAGAAATCCAAGATTGAAGACGATGAGCTAGAAGTCGAAATCACACCCAGAGTAGAAATAATATATGAGGATACTAAATCTATCACATGGGCCGATCCTGAATTTAAATGGGGAAAAAATTATCATATGCTCCATGATAAAAAAAGTTCCATATGTTGGCTTGGAGGATCTAAAACTGTTTAACAACATATTGAGATCAGGAATCACAAAAGTGTCTACAATACCATAGTCATTTTATTACCCTGAGGTCATTGGATGGATTATGTCTAAGGTTGATGGAAGGGGAATGATCATGTATAATGTTGAATATAAATGATTTTCTTCATTCACCCCTGCATTCATAGCTAAAGTGTACAACCTTCCAACTTCAGAAGTCAACATTACAACTAATTGGGTAAACAGTCTGGCCATTAATTACATTGGAGTTGCAAAGATGATGACAACCAAAGCAAAGTCCTTCCAGCAGAAGGCGTCCAGGTAATATGAAACTTCCAGTCTCCGCACCCCATACAGGTTGGTAGCCCTAATGCTCAACATGATCTTTGGTAGAGATGATGGAAGGTTTTACAAGATTGGGTGGATACCAGTAATGTACCATGTAACCATGATGGGGACTGTGTTCAATTGGGCAGATATCATAGCAAACAGTTTGTTCTCCTGCATAACTGCAGCACAAGAAGGATTGCGCCAACAAAAATATAAGTTTTATATGGGATCCTTTATGATTGATTGTATACTCTATTTCCATCCATTTGAGAAGCTAAAATGCAAGTGGAAGGAAGGAAAAGCGCCCATCTATACAACATACTAGATTTTGTGGGCTCACAAATATCACAGCTATTACAAGTTGATTTGAGAGGAGTTCTTAATTCCCTTGTACAAGTTAATTTTCCTTGAGGAATGTAAATGCTTGTATGAAGGTGCTTTGGAGTCCATAAGGGAATATGGAGACTACTTCTTTTCTGAAGAAGGCCCCTACTTAAGGATGTATGGGGGAACCAAAGCCCCTTCACTGTTGCCCAAATATACCACTGACTATATAGTACATAAAGAAGCAGCGAGACAACTCTTCTTGGATGGTTTCAGGGGTTATTTGTTTGAGATGAAGAAATTTGTGTTCCCGCTGATGTCATTTTATGTCAGTAGTTTTAAGTTTTCCAAGGTAAAAAGTGCACCAAAGTTCATGAAAGAGCTAGAAATATTTCATTTCGATGAAAAGAGTTTTCAAAGAAATTCCTTTCAAGGGAAATTTGCAGCACACCATGCACTCATGAAAGTGAACTTCGAATATGCTGATCATGTGGATAAAGATGAAAAAGTATACCAAAATTCCTGCAATATGACCGCTCTGAACAAGCGGCTCAAGAGGAATCTCACAATGTCTGGAGGCAAGGGCAATAGATACAGTAATCCAGAACAGAAAGGACAGGATGAAAAGGATGCAAAGAAAGAAAAGGAAGAAACAACATGAATATTAGTAGAAGGTGCAAGGAAACTATTGGCCGAAGAGGCCAAGTGAGAAAAGGAAGAAGCAAAAACTGCAAAGAGAGAAAAGGAAGAAGAACAGAGGCAAATAGAGGAAGCTATTAAAAGGAATATTGTTTAAATAGAGAGATTAATAGCTGAGGAAGCACAAATTCAAAAGGTGGATATAGAGGAATAGAGGAAGAAAGATCAAGAATACCTGGATAAGGAGAACTAGGAACAAAGTCCTACTCGGGACAATCTGAAGAATATCCCTTCCACCTCAGGAAATATACTGACATGAGGTCCCCTCCCTATGGTTGATTTGGGGTTGGTACCTTTCACTCCGTCAAAGCAACATGAAGTTGAAAATTTGGAAAATGTATTATTTGACCCCAAGCGAAAATCAATTGTATGGAGATATGAGAAGACTTTGAAAATAGGAACCCAACCCGAAGTTACCATCGTGACTAAGAAAACTATTGTAAATAATATAGAGTAGAATATAGAATAGATGGCCTCATTTGGCATTACAACTACACAGTTGAATGCCTATAATATCAGTAATCTGAAAGGAGAAGTTGATCAATATAAGGATAAAATGGCACAAATGAAGGAAACCTTGAGGAAGGAGGAGAGAGTAGGCCGAGAAGCAAAGAGGAAGTATGATGCCACCCTGTCGGATTTAGAGAAAATTCAGTAGGATTACCAGGTTTTGGAGGCACAAAAGGATGCTTTGGAGCTATCCAATATTATCCTTGATTGAGAAAAGAAGGACCTGGAAAGGAATGTGGAAAAGATGGAAATACAAATTTTTGCATCTGATAAGCAAGCGGAAGAATCTAAAGTTCGAATTACAGAACTAGAAGCACATAATAGTTCCTTAGAGGTACTATTGAAAGCAGCTAATGAACAGAAAATGGACATAGCACCTGTTAGAGAGCACACTCTTCTGCTCATAGGTAAGATATATCAAGTTTAGGTAAAGCTAGTAGAGTAAGTATACATAATAAAGTAAGTGGAAGCCAAATTGCAGGAGATCTCAGGGATATCCATTGAATTTAAAACCAAGACTCAGGAAATTGCAGAATCTAATCAAGGGCAATTAACCTGGTTGGAAACTACTAAAGAGATTCTAGAAAAAGAACCTAGGAAGAGTCCATGAAGGTTGTAGATTGAATATGATCTCATGAATTTTAGTAGTAAGCATGCTGAGAGACTGACAAATGCAGTTGAGAAGACACTAGATAGATGCATGGAATTCTATAAAAAGGTGCTTACAACCAACAATAGATGTTAGACATCTTCAGCGAAGAGGCTGCAATAGTTTTTAGAAAAAGAGGAACATTTGAAGTACCTACATGATAGAAAGGAAGAGGATGAAGTTCATATACAACTGGTTAAAGGTTTGAGTGAAAAGGTGGTGAAAGGTTTGGTGGATCAAGATGCAATCAACAATTTCCTGCTGGAGGACCAGCTTAGAGTAACTCTACCAAGGGTTTCATAGATAAAATCCCAGTTGTCCAAACATGAGGTCACAACTAGATTTTTGGAACCAACAGACTTCAAGGCCATAGCAAAAGATGCGGCTGCATGGAAGCAATTCGTGGATGGATTAGTTGGGCCCACCTAGACTGATTTGTCTTATTCACATGTGGATATTTTTGTTTAATATTGTGTATTTATTCCATTTTCCTAGAGAGCTCACTAGAGAAAAAAAATTTGTAACGAAGAACTTGGGGAAGCCCAAAGGGAATGGATAACAAAGAATCATTTGTAAATGTATAAGTATAGGTATATTAGAATAGAAGAGGAATTTTTCTAGCTCTCATACACTGAGACTTGTTGTCAATAGAACTAATTATTTATATAATAAAGAGAACTGAATTTTGCTAGAGAAGGGACTGCAGGAGTTTCAAATCAGGTTGTTTATAACGATGAAGAAGGAATTATTTATGTTTTAGCATACTATGTAATTTGTGAGATCGTTCTAAGCCCAGTGAACTGTTTCTCTGTTATGAATGATTTCATTTTATGTTATGAATATTATGCAATGAATGAGTGATGAATGCTTTAACTGCAATAGAGTTATCTCTGTGTTAAATTTCTGCTCTATTTATGTATTTATATTTTCTTAGTTATCTGCCAAATTCTATATGCAGACAATATAGTACATTACTCATATTATTTTTAATCTTGCTCTCTAGGGATAATTAGAATTAGTTTGAATATATTAGTTGTTCTTTTCTTGCATTTAGTTTAGGCACTTTCATATCATTTATAAAACATCAAATTACATAAAAGGTGAACCAAGCTGCAACCGATAATATAGATTTAAGCATTCCTTTAACTCTATGGTAGCGGGGCCGCTAACTGGACAGATTCCGCATACCAACCGATAAATGATCTAATTGGGAATGGTTACTAGGGAGAATCCTTACTGTCGGTACCTGGGATTTTCCAAGCATCAATAGTTTTGGCACTAGAACGAGGGCTGCTAGTGCATGGCTGGCAAAGGAAATCCATTTACTCGAAACTATTCCACTGGTAACAACTCTGAAACTAGTTTTATTGGAGAATGAGAAAACCCTGAATTTGAAGCTAGAAAACACCTTTATTGGGTTCCTTTAGAAGTAGTTGACCACTTCAGGAGACACACAAGGTCCTATGTGAAGAATCTTGGAGGATTGTTGACAATCCCTGATTTACCCAGAAGGGAACCCACTTATACGGAAGATTCGATCTTTGTCACGTACCCATGCCTCCGACCGGCGAAGAGGACGTGACTACAAGCTTAAACCACCCGGGCTAAGTGCCCCATGAACATGTACAGGCTTAAAAATTCATAAACAGAATGCTTAAACATACACACATGAACATTTATCATGCACAGATGCAATAATCTATCATACACAGTAGAAACATCATACGCTTAAGCCAGCATTCATTCAACATGTTCATTTCATATTCATTAACAGACATTACAGTTGCAGAAGTAAAATGGATAAAATCACTTATCTTATGATGAACTCGATCCGCAACCAGCTATGTCGCTGCAACGTTCCACCCAACCATAGGCTAGCGTGCTCCTTAATCTCTTAGCAACGATGCCACCCCTGAGCTGGGAATGATTCTCCAAGGAATAAGGGAACTAGCAGGCTTACACATAGCCAGGGATATACAAAACACAGCCAAGCCAACACAGTTGGGTTTATCAGGTTATTAAGGAGCTGGAGAAGGAAAATTGCTAAGCTGGTGAGCTCATTATAGAGCCAAGAACACCCACACCAGAACTAGCCTGGCCTCTAAGACACCTAAACACACCCAACACAAGGAATCAGTCCCTTCTCTGCTACACAGTCCCTCAATCCCTGCATTCCCTTCCAGTGCTATTCAGGGGTGATGGAGAAGAAGGATAGCCCTCTAGCTCTGTCTGTGTGGTTTCCAACCACCAGGTCTATCAAGCAAATCTAAGCCAACATCCCTACCCCTCCCACAGTCCGAATACCAACAGTTGCACGTATGTAATCAAGTCAACTGTCACAGCTTAAACAGGGAAAATGAATTCTGAGTCATTATTGGCTCTATCGTGGCCAAAATGACTCTCAGGCGAATTTACAACAGCCCCCAGCATGTAAGGAAGACCACAACCAACACAACCAACAATGTGGAAAAACACAGCCCGTCCTGGGCAACGAAATCACCCAGAAAACATACACAGACCTAGTTGGGGAAGAAATTACAGTCTCCCAACCTGTGGGTGAGCATGAGCAACAATGCAGAACCCAAAATTGTCCCATGAGTACAGGATACGGCCACACTATTCACCAATCCGCAGAGGAAAACTGCTGCGTGGGTAAATCCAGCAAAATCCTGTACGTGAAGACCAAAACGGGAAGGAATCCCTCTGTGTGAGAATGCACAGCAATGGAGAGGATGCGAATTTGCAGGAGAAAATCACGTGGGTAAAACCCAGGGAAATTATTGTGCGTGAAAACAACGAGTGGCCAAATGGGAAGTGTGTGAAGGTGAACAGCTACCAGGAGGATGTGATTTTTTAGTGCGTGGGTGCTCAGCAACTCGTGGAGAGGAGAAGAATGTCTGCGTGGGTGAAGAGTGCGTGAAGGCTTCCCCTTGCCATTCCGAAGTCAACTGCTAGGTGGAGTGTGCGTGGAGGCATGGAATGACATGTTAGAATAATCAACCCATATTATTTACCCACTTAGACATTATTTCATTTATTTTGTCTTATTTGCCTAGTCCATGAGTCCCACCATGTGCAAGTTGAT
>LPNX010059600.1:324686-392030 GCA_001517045.1 Pseudotsuga menziesii
ACAGTCCTGCCACCCCACTCCTAAAACAATTAACTTCCATAACTTCCCTCAGCTACCAGCAGAAATTATTAACTGAAGGTGGTTGGGATAAAACAAAATGAGAAGACATATGGATTTTCAACCCATTGGCCAAAGCTGGACAAATTTCCCCACCCTTATCCTTGTGAAAATCATGCCCTTTTCGATTTAGTTGCCGCGATCGTAGCTGGTCGGGTTCATTTAATTAATTATGATGCATATTTACATGATGACCAACATAATATATGCCGCATGCCCCGATATACCATCGGTGACAAATTTAAATCTCAAAACATAACATAGCCGATCAATGGTGGGGCCTTGGCCTTTAGCTCCACACCATGATCATTTACAATATATACATCATGTACATTTAATGCAACAGGGTCAAAACCGGGGTGTTACATTCCCCTCCCCCTTCAATAGCACTGTCCTCAGTGCTTTACAAAATTGAACAAAAATGCTACACTGGTATCGCCTCAATGTTTCACAGAATTGAACAAAAATGAATGTGCCAATTGTATGGCATCCTCTAGCTCCCATGTAGCCTCTTCAGGTCTGAATTGCTCCCATTGCACCTTTACCTAACCTATGGCTCGGTTCCGGAGCATTGTGACCTTCCTGTCGAGGATGCGCATTGGTTTGATTCGGAACTCTCCCTCGGGTTCCACCTGAATCACATCCCAATTTATCACATGGTTAGGATCATGTACATATATTTTAAGCAAAGAAACATGAAAAACATTATGAGCTCTAGTGCTAGCAGGCAATGCAAGTCTATATGCAACTGGCCCTATTCTTTCAAGCACTTCAAACGGCCCACAGTATCTCGGTGACAACTTGGCACAACTTCCAAGTTTCAAGGAACTCTTCCTTGCCCTCACTCTGAGGTAAACATGATCCCCAACACTGAACTCCCTATTCACCCTATGCTTATCTGCATAGCTTTTCTGTCGGTCCTGTGCTGCTTTCAGCTTCTGCCTTATCTTTACAACCTCTTGCTCCATTTCCTTGAGCAACTCTAGTCCAAGCACAATCCTGTTCACTGGATTATCCCAAGTCACTGGTGTCCTACACCTTCTTCCATACAAAGCTTCATACGGACTCATCCCTAAGGATGCTTGCTATCCATTGTTATAAGCAAACTCTACCAAGTGCAAGTAATCTTCCCACTTGGCTGGTTTGTCCATCACATACATGGGAAGCATATCTTCAAGCACCTGATTAACTCTCTCTATCTGACCATCTGTCTGTGGATGGTATGCAGTGCTGAAGTTTAGCTTTTTACCCAAATCTGCAAACAACCCTTTCCAAAAGTTGGAAGTGAACTTGACATCTCTGTCAGAAACTATTGCCTTCGGTAATCCATGCAATTTAAAAATCTCCTTCATGAAGATCTTTGCAATGTCACCAGTCTCATACGTAGATTTAACCGGTATAAAATGTGCTGCCTTTGTCAACTTGTCTACCACAACCATGATAGAATCATGTTGTCTCCAAGTCATCGGCAACCCTGTAATAAAATCCATGGAAATAACTTCCCATTTCCATTCCGGAACTGGCAAAGGTTGCAACAAACCTGCTGGATGTTGATGCTCAACCTTTACCTGTTGGCATTTCATACACCTTGAAATGTGTTCAGCTATGTCCTTTTTCATACCTGGCCAAAAGTACTGCTTTCTAGCTGTAGCAATTGTCTTCTGATATCCTGGGTGACCAGAATATGGAGCTTGATGTATTTCATCCATAACAACTCTCCTCAAATATGCTACATTTGGAATATAAACTCTGCCTTTAAACGTGAGAAGTCCATCTTCTTCCAATTTATATCCCTCATACCTCTTCTCAAGACTTTGCTGCTGCAACTTGTCTTTTACCTGCTCATACAATTCATCTCCATCAACATGACTAACAATCTGTTGCCTCAAACCCGATTGGCAAATACTAAGAGATGCCACATGCATTTCTTGCATCTTCCTGCTGAGTGCATCAGCTACCTTATTCTCTTTCCCCTTTATGTGCTTGATTTCAAAATCAAACTCACATAAAAACTCCAGCCATCTTGCTTGCCTAGCATTCAAAGTAGGCTGGTCAAACAGATACTTCAGTCCATAGTGATCCGTTCTAAGCTCAAATCTTCTACCCATCAAGTAATGTCTCCACATCTTGAGAGCATGTACTATGGCTGCAAGTTATAGATCATGAGAGGCATAGTTCTTCTCATGCTCCTTCAACTTCCTTGACTCATAACATATCACATGGTTGTCTTGCATAAGGAATCCTCCAAGCCCTTGTCCACATGCATCGGTACATACCATAAAATATTTTTCTGGATCTGCAACTTTCAATACCGGTGCACTGGTGAGAAGGTTCTTTAATTTCTGGAAGCTTTCTTCACACTTTGGTGTCCATTCGAACTTCATCCCCTTCTTTTGCAAAGAAGTGATAGCATGTGCAACTTTGGAGAATCCCTCAATGAATCTCCTATAGTATCCTGCAAATCCCATGAAAGATCTCACATCTGTCACATTTCTTGGAGTAGGCCAATTCATAATGGCTTCAATCTTTTTAGGGTCCACAGATATACCCTCTTCTGAAATAATGTGACCCAAGTACTGAATTCTATCTCTATAGAAGTCACACTTGCTCAGTTTTGCATACAACTGATGCTCCCTGAGCAAACTCAATGTCAGTCTCAAATGCTCTTCATGCTCTACCTCATTCTTAGAATAAACAAGAATGTCATCAAGGAAAACAAGAACAAACTTGTCCAAATACTTGCTGAAGACACTATTCATAAGGCACATAAATGTAGCTGGTGCATTTGTGAGGCCAAATGGTACCACTGCAAACTCATAATTCCCATACCTTGTCCTGAAGGTTGTCTTATGAATGTCTTCATCCTTGATTCTCACCTGATGATAACCAGACCTCAAGTCAATCTTGAAAAATACCCTTGCTCCTCTCATTTGATCAAAGAGGTCATCAATCCTAGGAAAAGGATATTTATTCTTCACAGTAACCTTGTTCAACTGTCTGTAATCGATACATAACCTGAGTGTACCATCTTTCTTCTTTACAAATAGAACCAGTGCTCCCCAAGGGGACACACTCAGCCGAATATACTTCTTTTCCAACAACTCTTGCAATTGCATCTTCAATTCTAGCATCTCCGGTATACTCATGCTGTAGGGTGCCTTGGACACTGGTGCTGCTCCTGGCGCAAGTTCAATTGTGAAATCAATGTCCCTCTTTGGAGGAAGCCCTGGAATCTCATCAGGAAACACATCTCTGAATTCCTGTAACACCTGATAGTCCTCCAACCTAGGGGTTTCATCTCTCGTTTCCTCCAAAATCTGAGCTGCATACAACTGGCAAACCTTCCTACAGAACTTCTTTAACTGCATTGCTGAAAACTGCCATACTGAAATCACCTTTGGAATGCCTTTCACAACTACCAGGTTCCCTTCTTCATTCATGCATTCAAAAGTCTTATTGTAGCAATCAAGCTTCACCCTGTGAGCTTCTAACCAATCCATTTCAATGAGAACATCATAGGAACCAAGCGGTAGAACATTCAGATCAACACAAGTGACCAATCCATTCATGACCAATGGGCATTTCTCTACCACTTCACTAACCTTTCTCTTAGTTCCAGTGGCTAGCTGAACTAACCAAGACTTCCTATGCTTTACTTTCTTAAAAGCACAAATTTCCACTACTCTAGGAGTAATGTAACTATGAGTAGAACCAGGGTCAATCAAAATAGAAACAGATTGCTTAACAATCTTACCTGCTACTTCAACCACAGCTGACTGGTGATCCGCTTGACGGTCCTCCAGTGCTGCATAGATCCTAGGAATTGCCCTTGCTACTTGACCCACTGTTTCTGCTTCTTGAATGTTATAAGCTGGTCTTGCACTGTCATTCTCGAGTGGGCAATTTCTGCGCATGTGGGGTCCTCCACATTTCCAACATTGAAGTGGCCCTCTATTCGGTTGTGGATCTTTAGGCTTTTCTCCTGCCATTCCAACTGGCTTACTCACAGCTTGAGATGGCTGCTTCTGCTGATTCCTGAAGTTAGAAGGTTTGAAACCTTTCTTTCTTTGGTCAAACTTCTCATTCTTCTTGTCCTTCCATGCCTTATGGTAATCTGGCTTACCTTTGCTTTGCTCATAATAATACTTAGCTTTCCTTATCGCTTCTTCAAGGGTTCAAGGTTCATAAAACTCGATTCTATCTTTTGTAAGACTGAGGTAATCCACTCAGAAAACGATGGACCTTCACTTTTTCATCTTGGATGTACCGGACATACCTCAACAACTCCAAAAACTTATTTGCATACTCCTCCATGATCTGCTATCCCAACCTCAACTCATGGAACTCCTTGATCTTGTCATCATAATACCTGTCAGATAGGTATTTCTGCTTGAAATACTTCTTGAACTGCTTCCACTTCAGTCTCCTTTCGCTGATCCTCTTTATTTGCTTGAAGTGTTCCCACCAAATGGATGCTCTTCCATTCAGATTGAATATGGAAACTCTTGCCTTCATGTTTCCTTAATAATCATGCACTTGAAAGTACTTCTTAATACCAAGAATCCAAGCCTCAGCCTCTTGTCCAGTCCTTACCTCACCATCAAACGTAGGAGGTTTAGCTTTCTTGAATTCATCTCGAGTGCAATCCCTATGGTGTCTCTTCCTTTTTCTTTTATGAGAAGAATAACTTGAATCCCCACTGTATTCTTCGAAATTAGATGATCCACTAGAAGTCCTTCTCCTAGTGCGGCTCTTACTTCTTTCTGGTCTTGCTGTACCTCGCCCAGAGTCTATCTTCCTTTGCAAGTCTGTCAAACTCTGCAACATTGTAGCATTCAACTGATGCTGCTCTTCCTGGGATTTAATCAAGCTTCTCATAGTAGCTGCAACATCTGATGGTGTCTCTTGGAATCTCCTTCCATTAGACTCTGAGTCATCATTTCTATTACGAACATTTTCTCCCATGGCATCTTCTGCTCGCTCGTAGGAATCCTGAGCATCATATCCATCATGGGTTCTCATAACGGAACCACCACTTACTTACCAAACTGCACTACCTGGAATACTTCCCTTGAAGGTGACTATAATTCTGCAAATGTGTTATCAACACAAGTGTTAGATGCATAACATTGATATAAAACATCATTACTTGCCTTCTTCCTGGAATAATCATAAAATTATAAATGCCCAAACACACAAAATTTTCTTGATCCAAGAACGTCTGTTTGAGGGGGACGACGGGGGGTCATTGGTTTTCGTGCAATCTGGCGCATAAGATTGCTGCCTCTTTTCTCATTTTCAGCCCTAAAATTTCACTGAGAAATAGTCCAAAAATCCCTCTGAAACAGTTGAAATCGGCTGAGAAATCTCATGGAAAACTCAAAATTTTCCTTTCCTTTACATCAGAAGTCGGATGTCTTTCCACATCGGCTATCGGCAGTCTTTTTGATCGGCCAGAAAATTCCTTCAGCTTCTGCAACAGTGGACGCTCTTTCCCTTTCCTCTTCCGATCAGTGCACTTTCTCTTGTGGTGTTGGCAGTATTTTTGATCGGCCGGCAAATGCCTTCATCTTCCGCAACGGCGGATGCTCTTTCCCTTTCCTCTTCTGATCGGCGCACTTCCTCTTGCGGCGTCGGCAGTATTTTTGATCGGCCAGCAAATGCCTTCAGCTTCCGCAATGGCGGACGCTCTTTCCCTTTCCTCTTCTGATTGGCGCACTTAGAACAATTTTGAACGTCAGACGTCGGCGGACTCCTGACATCAAAAGCCAAATGAATTTGGCTTCCGCAACGGCGGCTCACCAAAGTCCGAATCCTTTCGACGTCCGATCTTACTTGGAGAATTTTCAACTTTTCGGACGTCGGCGATCTTTTTGGATCGGAAGCCTTGATGCTTCCACTTCTGAAACGACGGATGGGGGACTTCTCCAACCCTTCTGCAACGACGGACAGGAGATCACTCCCGCTTCCGATTTCCCAACACTTAGACAAAATTTGAAAATTTGTCTTTCTTCGACCGTGTCGGCAATCGGACCCATTACTACGTCGGCGGTCTAATCCTTTTCACAGCCACAACTGCGGGCTGTTAAACACAGAATCCTTCTGCCACAGCGGAATTTGATTCCACTTAGTGCTCCGATGAACCACTGTTCAAACACTTTGGCGATTTTTGAAACTTGCTGCTACTCTGCTAAACAGAGAAGGTAATTCTACCTTCTGTCACTGCATCTTCTTGGCCCATAGAGGCCCATTGCTGCAACCCAGAGCTCTGATACCATGCTGTCATGTCCCCATGCCTCCGACCGACGAAGAGGATGCGACTACAAGCTTAAATTACCCGAGCTAAGTGCCCCATGAACATGTACAGGCTTAAAAATTCATAAACAGAATGCTTAAACATACACACATGAACATTTATCATGCACAGATGCAATAATCTATCATACACAGTGGAAACATCATACGCTTAATACAGCATTCATTCAACATGTTCATTTCATATTCATTAACATACATTACAGTTGCAGAAGTAAAATGGATAAAATCACTTATCTTATGATGAACTCGATCCGCAACTAGCTACATCGCTGCAACGTTCCACCCAACCATAGGCCAACGTGCTCCTTAATCTCTCAGCAATGATGCCACCCCCGAGCTGGGCATGATTCTCCAAGGAATAAGGGAACTAGCAGGCTTACACATAGCCAAGGATATACAAAACACAGCCAACCCAACACAGTTGGGTTTATCAGGCCATTAAGGAGCTGGAGAAGGCAAATTGCTAAGCTAGTGAGCTCATTACAGAGCCAAGAACACCCACACCAGAACTAGCCTGACCTCTAAGACACCCAAACACACCCAACACAAGGAATCAGTCCCTTCTCTGCTACACAGTCCCTCAGGCCTTGCATTCCCTTCCAGTGCTATTCAGGGGTGATGGAGAAGAAGGACAGCTCTCTAGCTCTGTCTGTGTGGTTTCCAACCACCAGGTTTATCAAGCAAATCTAAGCCAACATCCCTGCCCCTCCCATAGTCCGAATACCAACAGTTGCACGTATGTAATCAAGTCAACTGTCACAGCTTAAACAGGGAAAACGAATTCTGAGTCATTATTGGCCCTATCGTGGCCAAAATGACTCTCAAGCGAATTTACAACAGCCCCCAGCATGTAAGGAAGACCACAACCAACACAACCAACAACGTGGAAAAACACAGCCCGTCCTGGGCAACAAAATCACCCAGAAAACATACACAGACCGAGTTGGGGAAGAAATTACAGTCTCCCAGCCTGTGGGTGAGCGTGAGCAACAATGCAGAACCCAAAATCGTCCCGTGAGTACAGGATATGGCCACACTATTCACCAATCCGCGGAGGAAAACTGCTACGTGGGTAAATCCAGCAAAATCCTGTGCGTGAAGACCAAAACGGGAAGGAATCCCTCTATGTGAGAATGCACAACAATGGAGAGGACGCGAATTTGCAGGAGAAAATCACGTGGGTAAAACCCAGGGAAATTCCTATGTGTGAAAACAGCGAGCGGCCAAATGGGAAGTGCGTGAAGGTGAACAGCTACCAGGAGGACGCGAATTTTCAGTGCGTGGGTGCTCAGCAACTCATGGAGAGGAGAAGAATGTCTGCGTGGGTGAAGAGTGCGTGAAGGCTTCCCCTTGCCATTCCGAAGTCAACTACTGGGTGGAGTGTGCGTGGAGGCATGGACTGACAGTCCTGCCACCCCACTCCCAAAACAATTAACTGCCATAACTTCCCTCAGCTACCAGCAGAAATTATTAACTGAAGGTGGTTGGGATAAAACAAAATGAGAAGACACATGGATTTTCAACCCATTGGCCAAAGCTGGACAAATTTCCCCACCCTTATCCTTGTGAAAATCATGCCCTTTTCGATTTAGTTGCCACGATCGTAGCTGGTCAGGTTCATTTAATTAATTATGATGCATATTTACATGATGACCAACATAATATATGTCGCATGCCCCGATATACCATCGGTGAAAAATTTAAATCTCAAAACATAACATAGCCGATCAATGGTGGGGCCTTGGCCTTTAGCTCCACACCGTGATCATTTACAATATATACATCATGTACATTTAATGCAACGGGGTCAAAACCGGGGTGTTACAATCTTGGTGGGAAATTTGGAAGAGTTGGTGAATTTTTCTTTACAAGAAATTGATCAACCACTTAGTCAATTAGGACCAGATTCCTCATTTTGTTCACCTTTTAAGTCACCTATTAACTCTCCTCCATAGTCACCTCCTAGAATCATGGCTGGAAATGTACCCCCAAATGCAAATCAAGCTAATCCACCACCACCAAAACCCGCTTAGAGGCCCAAAAATCCACTCAACCTAGCTGCTCTGTTGCATGCTTTGCCTCCCCATCCTGAAAATTCATTACCTAAGTTTGATTTGGTAGAAGGTATTTATGTGGATAATCACTTACAGAGTTTTTTCTTGGCTCTAGAGGTTTTAGTGGTAGAACATGAGGATGCAGTATGTAGAATGTTTCCACATACTCTCAAAGCTAAAGCATCATCATGGCATTTGGACCTACAGGAAAATTCAATCACAGACTGGGATACTTTTGAAAGATTGTTTAAAAGCAAATTTGGTCACCAAAGAACCACTTCCACTCTGATGAAAGAGTTACTTTCTCTAAGGATAGACAAGAAAGATAAAGTGCAGGATTTTATTCAAAGGTTTGCTGCTTATTTAAATAATCTCAGTGTTGTCATAAAACCTACTGAAGAAACTTTAATGGAATATTTTACTTCAACACTTTCTCCTGATATAACAATGTTTGTTAAGAGGTCAGTAAAACCTTATTTGATAGAAAATTATGAAGAAGCCAAGAAAGTAAAGGATGAACTTGAAATTATAAACAAATAGTCTGTAGAACCAGATACAAAAACCTTTAGCAATAAGAAACCTCTCGTGCTCACTAAACCTAAAGAATAATGCTCAAATGAATTAGAAAAAGATATCCAAATCTATACAACAATATTGTTGATTTAGAAAAATATAAAGAATCCAGCTCATCTAGAAAGTAGTTTAAACTATTCTTCAAGAAAAGAGATGAAAAAATTCCATCACATCCACCTACCCAGAGTCCTTCTGTTTTGAATTTTACTGAAGTTGGAATGGATAATTTTTGCACTTTTCATCAAGAACCACATTCAGAGAAAAGATGTCCACAATGGATAAATTCAATGACTCTGGTTATGAATCAAATACTATATGCTCAAATAACAGAACCTGAAGTAAAACAATAAAGAACAAATGAACCAGGAGAATCACATGAAACAACAATGATATTGTGGGATTGTGCACCTATGTTAGGATTAGAAGAAGAAGAGCCTAATGAGGAAATTCAACTTTCAGAAATTAATGTCACTACAAGAAGCAAGGGACATATAGTGGATGAGAATTTATTACTGCCCAAGATTAGGAATATTCCAGAAAGTATGAAGAAAATCAACAATAATACTCAAACTCCACCTACACCTAATTTATTCATAACAAGATAGAAATCTCCTGTGGTCAGTAAGCCTGTAAAGGTTGTGGAATGTAAAGTGGAGAGTAGTAAGAAAAGTTTAGAAGAAGGTGACATGGGATATGACATAATAGAGTATATCAATAAAACTAAGGAAAATATTTCTCTATTTGAAATGTGTAATCTACCTCAAAAAAGAAAGAAGCTCTTGGAATCCTTCGATTCACAAACCAGTAAATCCCAAGATGATGTTCAATCAGAAGAAGAAATCAGTGAAGCTAGCATTGGGGGGAAATCTAAATCTCAAACATTACCATTTATACTTTCTTTTGATATTTTCAATCACAATGTACACACTTGTTTGGTAGGTTCTGGAGCATCCTCTAATGTCATGCCTCTTTCAGTCTGTAGAAAGATAAATTGTCAACCCACACCATCTTCATGTAAAATCATCCGGTTGGATAGAACAATAGTTAAATTGGTAGGATAGATGAATAATGTGTTGATACTATTATCTTAAGATGAAAGGGTTTGTCAATTTATAGACATTATGGTAGTGGACGTATGTGAAGCATATGGTTTGATTTTGAGTAGGGACTGGTCTACGAAACTCAATGGGTAATTCGCTACAGACTGGTAACACTTGTGGTTGCCTTATAAGAACTTCCAAAATCAGATAAAAGTGATGAGGGAACCACACATGAAGCATAATGTGACACAACTGGAAGGGAAAAATGATCCTATAAACTTCTTGCATTCAATCTTGGGTAACTATTTTATAGATATTGAACTTGGAAACTATTAAGCGGAATATGCCAGTGACAAATCAGATACAGAGTCCGAGCTCCTTCAGTTTTCATGGACTGACAATATTGATTGTAACATAGTTAGCTTAGTTTCTAATTTAGAGAGTGATACTAGTGTAGTAGAATTAGAAGATAAATTTTGGTTGTTATATTTTGATGGTTCTAAAACTTAGGAAGGATCAGGAGTCAGTTGTATCCTGATCGATCAAGAAAAAATAAACATTTTCTCTCTTGTAGATTAGAGTTTGAATTTTCTAATAACACAACATAATACGAAGCTTTAATCTAGAGCTTAAATAAGGTCGTTGAATACAAAGTAATAAATCTAAAAGTTTATGGTGATTCTGAAATAATTTTTAAACAGGTCCGAAATACAATTCATTGTCTATCACCACATTTAAAGGGCTATCAAAATGAAGTTTGGGAACTTTTAACAAATTTTAATTATTTTAACATAAATTTGAATCCTAGAATAAAAAATGTAGCAACTAATTTGGTAGCTACTTCTGCTACAAGATTAGTGCCTACTAATAATAAATGTTCAATTGAATTGATTTTCAGGCCATCTGTGCTAAACAACGTCACCAACTTGAGGGTATTTGACGATGATCAGAAGATATTGGAATTCTTGACCAATGATGAGATCTTCAAAGATTCAGTCATTGAAGATGAAGAACACCAAGGAAATATTCAAAAGGGAAATTTCATACCTAAAGGGGTCAAAACATTGGAGGAAATGTTTGATTTCAATAATAAGTTTAGGAAGCCAACCAATGTCAAAACACATAGTTCATCTATGTAGTATGAGCTGGTGAATCTTGGGATAGAATCTGAACCCAAGCATGTAAGCTTGGGGAAATGCTGCTCACCGGGTGAGAGAAGCAAATTCATAAGTTTATTTCAACAATATAAGGATGTCTTTTCTTGGACTTATAAGGATTTGAATACTTACGATACACGCATCATCCAACATATTATCCTTATTAAAGATGGAGTAAAACCATTTCAGCACCCACTAAGCAAGATGCATCCCAAGATGGAACACCTAATTCAAAACGAAGTAAAAATACTACTTGATGCGAAGATTATTTTTAAAGTCAAACACTCAGAGTGGGTGGCGAATTTGGTACTGATAAGAAAGAAGCTTGGTGAAATAAGACTATGTGTAGATTTCAGAAATTTGAATCATGCCTCAGACAAGGATAATTATCTAGTCCCGCCAATGGAGCAAATATTACAAATGGTTTCAGGCTATGGATTGTTCTCCTTATTAGATGGGTTTTCAGGTTACAATCAAGTCTTGGTAGAAGAACAAGATAGGATGAAGACCACATTTCGTATGAAGTGAGGGACCTTTTCTTACAGACGAATGCCTTTTGGTCTCATTAATGATGGAGAAAATTTCCAAAGGGCGATGGATATAGCTTTCTTGACACTGATAGGCCACAGTGTGGTGGTCTACCTAGATGACGTAATAGTTTTTTAGAAAAAGAGAGAAGAGCATATGTTTCATCTAAAGCAATTTTTTTATCGTTGTCGAAAATATGGTATTTCTCTGAATCCTAAGAAGTTCGTTTTTGTAGTATTAGAAGGAAATATATTGGGTCACATAATCTCTAAAAGGGGGATCTCCATAGAACCAGAAAGGATAGAAGCTATAGCATAGATCCCCTTACCCCACAATAAGAAAGGAATGCAATATTTCATGGGGACTATAAATTTTGTGTGAAGGTTTGTCCCTGATATTGCTCAAATAGTCAAGCCTTTGCAATAGATAGTTACGAAAACTATACAGTTTAAGTGGATTGACATAGAGAAGAGTGCATTTAACAATATCAAAATAGAAATAGCCCATGCACCTTCACTCAAAATTCCTAATTTTGAGAAAGATTTTATTTTATATGCTTTTGCTTTTGATAACTCACTCGCAACACTGCTTACACAAAAGGAAGTAGGGGAAGATGAGAACCCCATATCATTCATGAGCACGGGATTGCAAGGTGATGAATATCCCACTATTGATAAACAAGCGTATGTAGTCTTCAAAGTGGTAAAACAATTCATACCTTATATTCTGAAGAATAGAACCAAAGTAATTGTTCCTCACCTAGCAATTAGAACCCTTTTTGTGAAAAAATAATTGGGAGAAAGAAGAGGGAATTGGGTAATAGAATTGAAAGAATATTACTTGGAATTTAAACTAGCCACTATCATCAAAGGACAAGGGCTTTGCAAATTAATGGCTGAAAGTCAAAATGATGAAGACAACGATTGGGAAAATGAAGCAGATTTACATATGATTGATATGTGTCCAATTTTTACAGCCCCAGAGTCTTGGTATAGGGATCTAATACACTATCTCCAACATTGATTTTTACTCGAACATTGGAATTCTAAACAAAGAAGATAACTACGCTTGAAGTCAACATCTTATCAGATAATTGATGGAGTTATGTTCAGGAAGAACTATGATGGAGTATTTCTGAGATGTCTAGAACAAGAGGATGCATCTAAAGTTGTTAAAGAATTACATGATGGTTCTGTTGGAGGACAATTTTCAGAAGATAACACTGCACTTAAGATCTCAAGAGTTGCATACTATTGTTCAAACTTGTTTAAATATGCACATGCTTATGTACGAAAATGTGACACATGCTAGAGAAGTGGTGGGAGACAAGTCAGGGTGACTAGACCATTGCAACAATCCATTGTTTCTGAACCATTTGAGAAATGAGGAGTTGATATCATTGGAGAGATCAATCCAAAATCTTCATTGCAACACAAATATATTATCACAGCCACCGATTATTTCACCAGATGGGTGAAAGCGATCCCATTATGAAAAGTGAACGAATATGTAGTCATAGACTTCTTACAATACCATATTATGACCAGGTTTGGGGTTCCAATTTCCCTGGTTTTTTATAATGCATCTTACTTTTCATCAATTAAACTTACTGAATTTTCTAATGAGAAAGGAATGGAACTACATTATTCTACTAACTATTATCCACAAGGTAACGAATTAGCTGAATCAATTAATAAAAATCTCATTAGAATTTTAAAGAAAACTGTCATAGAAAACCAGAGAAGTTGGCACATAGCTCTTCCAAACGCATTATGGGATGATAGGGTTACACCCAAGAATTCCTTAGGTGTGTCACCTTACACTTTAGTTTATGGAAAGGAATCTATTTTACCCCCTAACATTTTGTTTCCATATTCTCAATTGCCCCAAGCATCTAGAGGATCAGGTAGTGAGGTTTTACAAGCTAGAATTAATACCCTGCTAAAACTGGAAGAATCTAGATCTAAGTCTAAGGAAAGGTTTAAGCACTAGTAGGAGATTGTTAATAAATGGTTTGGAAAACATAATTTCAGGAAGGGAATATTTGAAGTAGGAGATTTGGTTCTAAAGTGGGATCACCCACATGATTAAAAGGGAAAACATACTAAGTTTTTGCATATTTGGATTGGTCCTTTTCAAATTTCCGAAAAGTTAGGCCCCTCAACTTATAAGTTACAAGATTTGCAGGTGTGGGAAGAGAATATTACTGTCAATGGGTTGGTTCTCAAGCCTTATTTTACTTAGTACTGTAGGAACCCTTTTTACATAGATAAACCTTTTTCTTATGTTTGATTTCTTTTAGTTATTTTTTCTTTATTTTGTTGATCTACATTTCTTTACATTTGATTTATTTTAGCTTTTCTCTACTTTAGTTTTATTTTATTTCAAATAAGTTAGCTCAGTTTTTGGTGCTTGGGGAACATTGGAATTTGGACAAACTACCAATATTGTAAACCAAAGAACTACCCATTGGGATTTATCTATAACAAAATTTTATTATGACAAGATTCTTTAATTTGATAGGATTTTGAAATGAAGTTATTTTATGAACACATTGAAGTCCTGATTTTAAACCCTGTTAAATAACTGAGGTTGGAGAAGCCTAGAATACTATCTTGGGGCCCCATCCACTTCACATTAATATCTGTCCTAGGAATCTTGCAACAAAGGACCCATGGAAAGGAAGTAGGAAGGGTAGGTGTATGGTATTCAAGATAATCCCATGCCACAAAATTGAAGCCAAAATGCCTAAAGAGTAAAAAAAAAATCCCAAAAAGAAAGTATATATCAAAAGGATATAGTGAAACATGAATCAATAAATGATATAATTGCTCAAAGGTTTTTCTCCATCTGTGACCTGAAACAAATTATCACTCACACAAAAAGACACCATGGATGGAAGAACCTAAATCATATCTCAAAATAAATAATAAGAAATACGAGAAGACTCAACAGACAAAAGTATGAAAGCATCACAAGAATGAAAAAGGTATGGGAATGAGGAATAAATGAATATGCCTGTCCAAAATCTATTATGATCCTGTGGTGTCTTAGACAAGAGCAACCAAATGTAGAGGTAAATGAATATCACATTTTGTTTGTAGAAGAGTTATTTAGACTTTGAAACCTGGTTACCTTACCCTATTGGACTAAAATCAATGATAAGTTTTGATTTTTGCATTCCTAAAAAGGTCCAAATTTTAAATAGATCTTGAAGAGAATTGGGATGAGTTGGTTTAATAGAATTCCATAAAGAAATTCTAGATTTAAAATGTTAGGTTTTCTAGAGACCTGTGTTCACCATCTAGTCGCCAATCGTTGCTGCTGCAACTATTACCCCAAAAAAAATTTGCATTTTAGGCCCCCCCTTTTAATTTTTAGTTTTTTTGTTTTACTTAGACCTTTTTTTGCACTTTGAAAGCCATCATTCATGACTTGGTTTCACCCAGAGAAAGCTCAAAAAGTTTATTTTTTCATGAAGTAACAAAATATTTCAATCTGCAATAGTAGATGAACATTATTGTTTAAGCCGCAGTAGCGGATGGATTTTGAGGTTCAAGCCGCAACAGCAGATAAATTTCATTTTTTAACAAAGAATATTTCAACTTATTTGTGATCCGATATGTCGAAAGAATTTTGATTTTTTGACCGATGTAGTGGAGGTTTTCTACTTTTATCATCAGAACTTTTCCCGATTTGTTTGATCCACTGCGTCGGATTTTGTGTCAGCAACAGCATAAACGTTTTGCTTTTCCCTGCCCAATTTTGTTGTTCTTTTATTACTTTGTTTCTGACCCACTACATCGAAAAGGTTTTCATCTTTTTTCCGCAACAATGGATAGGTTTTTTGTTTTCGTCCGATGGCCTTTTCACTGAAGCTGTGATTTACATTGCAACAGAGTCTTTTCTTTATGGTCGGTGCCTCCGTCGGGTCATTTAGTGTAAAGAGGACTGATAGTAGCGACGGTATTCTAAGTTTTGAGCCATCATTGTTAAATTTTTTCTACCTCGCGGTCCAGTATGTTCTCTCCCATGCTCTTTATTCTTGGTGCCAATATGGTGTTTATTTCACACTCATGCAGTTTAAGGTTTTAAATTACCGCGGTAAGTGATTTCACCAATCGCATTAAAGGTTTGGCCCCTTTTTCCCTATATATATTATCTGTGGGGTTTTGTCATTTTCACACCTTGGTTATCAAAAGGTTAAGAGTCGTGAAACGCGTGATTTTTTACCCATTTGGACATTGATTCCATGCTTAGTCAAATAGAGTGATACCTTTCCTTTGTTGTCACCATAGAACCTTTTGAAATATACCATGTGTGTGTCTTAGATAACTGATGTAAAATTATATAATTTATTCTATTTAAGGGTTCTAGATCAATGGAAGAACATCTACCTTTTAGGGAGGATATTGATGGTTTGATTCCTTTGTGCCCTATATATGTTCTGAAACCACAAAAAAGAGATAAATGACCAAGTTAAAAAACTGGAGACAATGACAAAAAAATGACCAAAATCTGAAAATAAATGAGCAATATTGAGTTGGACACCATTGATCACAAAATTAGTGGTCACTTATCACAATATAAAAAATGTGGTCATGTTTATATTGGTCATTTATAGATTATCTTGTGCTCATATATTTGGTTATTATATCTAATAATTAATGACAAGATATATGACCTTAAGATAAGCTATAAATGACCAAGCTCAATATGACTACTTTTTTGCCGCTAGATAAATAACTGTTAATTTGCTACCAATGGTTGCCAACTCAAAAGTGGTTGTTTATATGTGGATTTTGGTCATTTTTTTACATTTATCTCTCATTTTGTATTAGTGATTGAATTACAGACATGGAGCATTGAGAATAACTCAAGATTACTTAACACTTTATTAGTAAATTCTTATTGATATTCATCGATTGACGAGATTTTATCCTACACTAAATCTTCTTGAAGTGACTTTATTTTTAATGAAGGTAAGATTTGATCCACTTATGTGTATTTAGGAAATGAAATGAAAGTCTCACATGTTCAACTGATGATTTCATATGTCCCCATTGGTAACCTTATTGGTTCAGACATATCCTAATAAAAATTTAACCTTGTTTAACATAGAGAAACAATTTATTCCTTATCATTGGATCTACTCCTTTGGTTAACTATGATTCTCTTCTTATAACAACATCTCATATAATTTTTTATAGACTAAGTTTTTTTTCTTATATAAAATAATTATTATCCAAAAAAAAATTTATAACCCATTTCATGGCTATTCAATATCACATCAAGTTTATCTTTCTCCCTTTTTTTGCTTACAATTCTAAATTAAAAAATTGTTATAATCCATTTCATGACTATTCAATATCACATCAATTTTCTCTTTCTCATTATTTTTTTCCCTGCAAGAAGGGAGTTACGTATTTGATTAGCTGTAGGCATTCAACCCACCTCAAATCCAATTTTTATGCTATGGTTTTACGTCTAAATCAAGTTGTTTTACTATGTTTTTCATCTCCATACTCTTATTGTGAGGATTGCCTTTTTATTTTTCCCAAACTCTGACACCCTGACAATCTTCCTGACATTTCTCAATGTATTCAATGCAACCCTAACAACTTGAGTGACATATCTCACTCTAGTAAATGAAACCTTGACACCTTTGGATGCAATCAAATCCTGCATGCTTGCAACACTCCATCTAGAATTCACAACATAAATTAATCTATGCATCCTCAATCTTGTGGTTTCGCAATGGATCTTCAAAGAGTTTTGCCTATATTTCTTGAATGTCTCTCATCTATCTTCGCATATCACTACGAGGATTTTAAGCACCTATTCCAAGAGCATGTTAACGAACGCATTTCAATTCACCAAGAGAATTAGTAAATGCAACAACCAGTTTGGAAAATGAATGAGGAAAGTAAGAAGGCATAGTGATTTGCGTTGGAGGCTTGTGTTTCACCAAATGGAGATGGTGTGGAAACAGGTAGAACCATTTTTGTTATGATTCCCAAATATAATGCAAACATTGCAGGTGCAAATTATTTCTTGGGCTTCGGTAGCACCAGTGATATCACTACTAACAAAAGAGGCCTCACTATATTATTTAGCCATACATCCCATGAAACTGCGGGTAATGTATACACTTCCATAAACATTTTACTTTTCTATACATTTTGTGTTCCCTTAGAATTGGATTTGTTTATTCAAAATCAAAGTTAAAAGGAATTTTAACAAGAATATGAGCACAGATAAAAATCACCTGAAAAATGACAAGGGTTATTTCGTCAATTTCCGCAAGGAAAAGAAACTTAAAGAGCAATTGCTCAAATAGGAGTTTCAGCTCCTCAATTCATCCAGTAGTGAAAGAGTATAACACTTGTAACAAAGTGTGGTAGGAAATTAACTAGTTCTTTTCCATATTCCTCTAATCCCCAATTAAACTCTTATTTTATTTCTTTTAAATTTTCTTGCTTAATTGGGACATTATCTTCATAGCAATGGTTTGTGTGCAGTTCTTTAGGTTATGTTTTGAGTTGTCTTGAACTCATCTATGAATAATGCCCACACCATATTCCTTTAAGCTAAAGATATTCCCAATTTCTTGCTAAAGTCTTTAGTAGATTGCCTGCTTTGTAGAAATGGATATACATTTAATCATGGTAATGTCATTACACTCGTCTATACGAAAATATTCAAGTTTTTTTTAAAGCAACATATTGAGTAACCTTCTTAGAAATTTGTTACACAGGAAAGGTAGGTTACATAAATTTAAAAAATTAAAAATTGATTTTGATAATAAGATAAATATTATGGACGATATATTTTCTGAAATTGGTTGTAGACAATTAAGAGAGTAGGACATTACAATTTTCACATCACGTTCTTTGTTCATGGACACAAACATGTAAAATTTATCTGATTTTTATATGTCTAATTCTTATTCATATACAGACACTCTAACATCGCATTGCATGTGAGACTCGATTTCACATCCTTTTCTACAAAAGCCATAGATTTGGCCTCCATTTTATATAGAACAAAACAAAAATAACATTCTATCTTGTCAAACATCTCAACAACGTCTTCCTCTTGGCACTAGAGTGAGCACTAAAATATCCTTTTGGTGTTGGAGAGCACCATGGTAATCACCATACACTCAAATGACTAGCTCCTCTCTTAACCTATGATCGTGAGTTCAAGGCCTCACCAACTTTCGAAACCTGCCATGGGAAACAAGTTTCATGACATGCTTTTAGAAATACACATGGCAGCAGTGACCTACATGTGTTATGTTCCTTGTGCTTCGAGCCTCTTACTTTCTTTCTTTATTTTTTATTATTCTTAAAATGACATATATATAATATTACAAATTATAACAGAGAGATACTCACCCCAATTATTGTTACTCATATCCATGCAGATTAGACATTGACTCTTTGGCAGCAGGGGCAGCCAAGTACACTTCGAGAGCTTAGCACCTATCCTTCATTGGCAGATCAGGAACTACCTCTCCTCCAGTTGTCACTCTCTGTCATACGACATATAAGACATGAGAGGAGGGAGTGAGTTAATAAATATATACTTTATTAGAAATAATAGTATATCTTGGATTCGGTATTGTAAGAGCTCCTATCATCCTGGCATCTGACAACTTGAGTTCATCTATCAGTCATTGCAATCGAAAAACTTGCATTCAATGCATCCCTGCATGGTAAGCATAGCCAAAATCATGGAAAGAAGATTTTAAGTATCTCTAGGCACGTACATGTCCATGCACATTCATGAAAGGCCAATATAACAACAACTTAAGCTTTGTCCATGCAGGTAGTTTCCTAGGCAAGGGATTTATCTTCATCAATTGAGACGAGCTCTCCTTTGCGCCTTCCGAGCACCAACACCAAAAATCTGATTGTCATTGCTTGTGCTGTATGATATGCTTTCTACGAAAAAAAATGCAGTCACCTTGAAACCTCCATATGGTATAGGATTCCCTAGAAAACCCTCTAGGTGACATTTAGATGGAAAAATCCTGACAGACTTCATACTATATAATAATAAAAAATTCTTGTGGGAATTATTCATATATACCTGGTTTCTATGCATGGGATGTAAGAAGTGGCAACCTGATGCTATATCTAGGTTCTAGTCATTCCATTACTACAATCCGCTCCATTTCAAATTTCATGTATCGAAAGCTTTGTGCATACAAATAATTCACAACATAAATTAATCTATGCATCATCAATATTTTGGTTTCACAATGGATCCTCATATATTTGTTATTGTATTTCTTGAATGTATGTCATCTCCCTCCATAGATCACTACCAGCATTTTAAGAACCTCTTACAATAGCATGTTAATGAACTTTTTTCAAGTCACCAAGAGAATTAGGATATGCAACAACCAGTTTGGAAAAGGAATGAGGACGGTAGGAAGGAAAAGTGCTTTGTGTTGAAGATTTGTGCTGCAGCAAATCGATATGGCATGCCAATAGGTAGAACCATTTTGGTTATGATTTCCAAAGCTAATGCAAACATTGCAGGTGCAAATTATTTCTCGGGCTTTGACACCACCAATGATATTGCTGCTAACAAATGAGGCATCACTCTCTTCTTTTGCCAAACATCCCATGAAACCACTGGTAATGTATACACTTCCATTAACATTTTCCTTTTCACTACAGTGTCTATTCCATTAGAGTTGAATTGATTTATTCAAAATCAAATTTAAAAGGAATTTTAACAAGAATATGAACAAAGATAAAAATCACCTAAAAAATGACAGGGGGTATTTTGTCGATTTCTGCAAGAAGAAAAAAGTGAAAGAGAAATTAGTCAAGTAGGAATTTCAGCTCCTCAATTCATTAAGTAGTGAAAGAGTATAACGCCGGTAACAAAGTTCAGTAGGCAACTAATTGTGTCTTGTTTAGATTCCCCTAATCCGCAATTCTAATCTTATTTTATTTAATTTGAAGTTTCTTGCTTAATTGGGACATTATCTTCATAGAAATGGTTAGTGTGTGGTTCTTTAGGTTATGTTTTAAGTTGTATTCAGCTCATCTGTGAACAACGCCCACACCAGATTCCTTTGAGCTAAAAATGTCCACAATTTCTTGCTCAAGTATTCAGTAGCTTTCCTACATTACATAAATGAATATCCATTTAATCATGGTAATTTCATTATACTCAGCTATATGAAAATAATCAAAAAGATTTGAAAAGCACCATATTAAGTAACCTTCTCAGAAATTTGTTACAAAGGAACTTGCTCGATTACATAAATTTAAAAATTGATTTTGATAATAAAATAAAAATTACAGAGGATATCTTTTTTGAAATTGGTTGTAGAAAATTAAGAGAGTAGGACGTTACAATTTTCACATCATGTTGTTTGTTCATGGACACAAACAGGTAAGATTTATCTGATTTTTATATGCCTAATGCTTATTCATATATAGACACTCTAACATTGCATCACATGAGAGACTCGATTTCACGTCCTCTTCTACGAAAACCATAGATTTGGCCTCCATTTTCTATAGAAAAAAATGAAAACAACATTTCTATCTTATCCAACATCTCAACATATGCCTCTTGGACCTTGAGCGAGCCCTAAAAGATCCTTTCAGTGATGGAGAGAACCATGGTAAGCACCATAGACTCAAACGAGTACCTCCACTCTTAACCTATGATCATGAGTTCAAGGTCTCACCAACTTTCGAAACCTGTCACGGGAAACAAGTTCATGACATGCTTTTAGAAATCCACATGGCAACGAGTGGGTTGCTAAACATATAATTTATCGGATATAATAGTATATCTTGGATTCGATATTGTAAGAGTCTTGGCGATTTCTACGCATAGGCACTAAAAATGTTTTCCATTCTCTTGGGCATGTTAGATGGCTTGGGACTAAATAATGAATGAAAGGACTAATAGCTCCATCCTACCTAAAGGAGTCCTTTATGAATCGTCTATTACAATTATCGTCTAAAGAAGGATAAGGTTTGCAAATGTTTTTGAAATAGCCGGAAAAAAAAAGGTTGTTTTAGTTTTTAAATGTTTATGATCATATATTTTAGTAATTATTTTATTAATAAATAATTTTAGTAATTATTGTATTTTTAGATAAAAAAAGAATTTATATTTCCAATTTATAAAATAGGGATTTTTTTAAAGTTTCCAAATATTTAAAATGTTGTATAATCCTTCTAATTGGAAAAACAAAAATCTTACCATATAAAGAAAATAGATAATTACAATTTAAAAAGTAAAAAAGATAAGTAATTTAATATTAAAAACTTTAAATATTTATCTTTTTAAACTATTTGTTGAAAGTATTGATTACCAACATACCTTCTTAAACTATTTGTTGAAAGTATAGTGTTGAGGTAAGTAGAAGTAGTTTAGCTTTGAATGTATATTAACATATCTATCATTTATATTAATATTTGTTTTTATATTAATATATTACAAATTTATATAATTGAAAATATGTTTTATGAACTTAAAATAAATCTAGAAGGTAAGGGTTTTTTGGTATAATTGGAAGTAGTTTTAAGAGAATGGAAATAAATATGATCCTCATAATTTTTATCCCAAAAAGCTTAAGATAGGATCTCAAAGTTTGATATTTTTTTCTTTTATAAATTAATTAACCTATTTTAATTCGAGCAACTTAATGGTGGATTTTTGAAGTCTCACTAGAATGATTAGTATTGAAGGGGTTTCCTTTGTTAGGCTGCATAGAGTTTCAAACTCAGTGGTAGTGGGAGGAGACACCCAAAAAATCGAGTCATGCTAAGGATTGGTGTGGCCCAGGATAGGTGCAATCGTGGGTTTATTTTGATGGCTTAGAGGCTCCATGGTCGCGGTTTCTTAGACCACAAGCCACTCCTGCAAGTTACACATATTCGTGCAAACAAAAAAACAAAAAAATCATCATACTTAGTGAGGGATTAAATTTCTTAGGTGCGTCCTCAAGTTTTTGCAATGTAAAAGATGGTTATGCCTTAGGTGATTTGATTTGATCCCTCTTGAGAATGATATCTAGAGTTCAAATGGAACTACATTCTCTTTTCAAAAATCTAGATCTATCAAGGACTCAGAGGGATCAAAACAAAGCTAAAGTACAAATCTATCAATGTTTAAAATATAAGGATTAAGAGGGATATATGGTAACTTATATTTTATTATTATATAGTATTATTATTACTCTCAATAAACATAGATGCACTCATTACTCAATTTAAGGAGCATAACTAGAAATGAGGGAAGTGGATCTTCAACAAAAAAAAAATTGTGTGCATACATGGTGGATATGTGGTAGTTATGTGGTAGTCACAATGTTCTATGATAATATTATTAGATGTCATAGATTTTATGTGCAGTCATTCATAGGAACAAGTTTCCACCAAACTATAGTGTAGAGGAGGAAAAATGATTCGCCTATGAGTGTTTAGGTAACCATGTATTCTACCCACAAATGGTGTCTGGTTGCTCTAATAATAGAGTTGTGCCACCATGTAAATGAACCATTGATCAATTATTGAAAGTGTGTAATCCTAACATGATTAAGTAAGATAATATTATGGGGTGAAATGTGTAGCATAATTATGTGTTCCCATAGTCTCCTGAGCTTGACATACATGTATCATCATTAAGAATTGATTGATTGTGTGTTTGTAATTATACCAAAATGGAAGACCTCCATGAAATTTTCCCTAGGATTATTAACAAGGTGCCATTAAAATCAAATAAACAGAATACATTTCTTTTTAGTTTGTCAAATGAGTTGCATGAAGTGTGTAGGTAAGATAACTCACCTTGAAAGAATGGTGATGCCAATGGTTAATGTTTCCTCATCCTCTACCACCATCATGAACAACAAAAACATTATCTCCAATTATTTATAGGCTTTATGATGACCTTGCCTAAAATGGATTCATATTTGCAATTTGAATGCTAACTTCATCCACTTACTCTATTATTGTTTTATCAAACAAACTCTTGCATCCCCAATGTATGAGACTATAGATGCATATTTGAATAGAAATTATCAAGTTTAAAGATTCAAAGTTTTCACTTTTTCCTTGTTACATTCCCTGTAGTTTTACTTTTCAGAAAAATTCAAAGAATCTCTACTTAAATTGGACAATTTTAGATTTTCCTTGTGTTATGATCCTATGAAATTCATATAGTTTTATTCTTCTTTAAATCAGGTACATATCCTTGAGACCCATAACTAGTACTAACAATTGTTTAATGGCATCGATATCTCCACTCATATTAGGTATACTATCAATATATCATGTTTACTACTTTGAGCCATCATTCATAGCCTTATATTCTTAGAATACTCTTTTATAGCTTGATCCTTGCACCTCGAGTACTCTTCTCTAGCCATGTCCAGGACCTCAAGACCCTAAGAAATCCATAATGATGCACATATTAGCAATATAAGTTACACATACCATTGGGAGGTCATATATGATGCTTGCACATGTTAATCATGGCCTTAAATGCGTAAAAACTTTCTTTGGGTACTAAGTCTTGAGTTTCCTACCCCAACCATGTCTAGAGCCTTAAGACCCATACCTAGTTAAAAACCATAGTAATGGCACCAATATCACTACGTGTAGGTGAAGAATAACCCCAATAAATGATGCATGGTGGTTTTAGGTATCATGTTTGGAAATTGATGCCTACAAGATTTCTTTAGGGATTAAGGCTTTCGTTTCCTCTCTTAACCATGTTAAGGCTTGTTAACACCTAGTTGTGCTTACACTACTAGAGGGTTTTGTCTAAGAATATTCCATCAGGTATTATATGTTGAACCAGATATGAACATTGATCAATTTTCTTTCCAAAGCAATTAATAGAGTCTAGGGTTGTTATTTGTAGTAGTTACTTTTTCCAAGAAACTATTATCGGGGGGCACATGAAATTGGTATTCATGCATTCATGATGCTTGTTGTAAAAGAGTGACTGCATGGTATAAAACCCTGAGACCCTTATCATACTCCTCTTCTCACTCAAACCCTAGCTACACCATCCGCTATGTAAGTGGTGGAAAGCTATTAGTGTGATAAGGGTAAAAAATTTGGAATGTATTGAAAATACATAAACCTTGCATGAATTTGGTCATTGGGTTCATGGTTAAATTAAATAAAGTATCACAGATGAGTGACAAAAACCTTGTTGGTGGATATTTTTATCAGAGAATAGGTGGAAACCATAATCAGGCTACTTTACATATAAGTGGGAAAAGGCGAGCTAGAGAAACAACTCGGTTGGGAAGGATTGGGTAGTAAAAATGTTGGACATATTTCTCTTATTTTAGTCTATTTGAATACCCTTGTGAATCCATGAATGGTGATTTGAGGCATTTTTGTTGGCCTTTGATGCCTCAATGGTTTCTTTAGAGCCAAAGGCGTGGTCTTCTTCCTTGGGAATTCATTCCCAAGGCTCTAGGACATGAGTTCATATTTCTCAAAACCACCTAATGGCACATTTATAATCAATCATAGGCCAATGATACCCTTAGTATCCCCTGTGTTTTTGGTGGAGGCCCTCTTAGCCTTGAATGGATGGAATATTCCTTTAGGGCTAGAATATTCCCAAGGCCTTAGGACACCTACATAATTCTAAAAAGCACCTAAGAACACCAATATCCTCAATCATAGGAAAATGATACCCTCATTCCACGTGTGTTTGGTTGAGGGAACCTACTTAACCCTAGATGGATAGAAGATTCTTTTAGATTAAAAGGTTCAAGTATCCTTCCATTGACCATGTCAAAGGCCCCAGAGCCACATGAATTGGACACATAGTGCCAAAGATACTACTGCAAAATCAGAAATAGTGCTTCAAGAAAGTGTTCATGGTTCTTGATGCCTCAACAATTCCTTTAGGAAAAAAGGCATGGTCTTCTTCCTTGATATAACATTCCTAAATCCATGAGAAACCTACATACTTCTCAAAATCACCTAATGTCATCCACCTCCTCAAATAATAGGCTGATGATACACTTAGAATGTCATGTGTGGTTAGTGGAGGAAACCTTTGTAGCCCTGAATGGCTACAATATTCCATTAAGGAATGAGGTTTAGGTGTACTTTATTGACCATGTCCAAGGCCCCAAGGTTAGAAACCTAGATACATAGCTCCATGGATACCCATACAAAGTCATGCATGGTGCCTTGAGGAATTGTGAATGGATCTGAATGCCTCAATAATTTATTTAGGTACAAACACATGGTATTTTTCCTTAGAAGATCATTCCCAAGGCTATGATACACATACATGCTACTCAACAACACTTATTGGAATAAACATCCTCAATAATAAGCCAATGGTACCCTTAGGAGGCCATGCGTAGTTGGTGGAGGAAACCTTCTTAGCCTTGGATGGATAAAATATTCCTTTAGGGATTGAGTTTCAAGTCTCCTCACACCATGTCCAATGCCTCGATTCCCCAAGACTGGATACATAGTGCCATGGATACCCTTCCAATTCATGTGTGGTGCTTTATGGAATTATTAATGGATTTGGAGTCCTAAGTGGTTTTTTTAGGGCCAAATCCATGGTCTTCTTCCATGGAATGTCATTCCCAAGGAACTAAGATACATACACATTGCTCAAAAACACCTAACGGTACTGAAATATCCAATCATAGGTGAATGCTACCCTTAAAATGCCATGTTAGGTTAGTAGAGGAAATCTTCTTAGCCAAAACTATCTAGAAGCTTCATTTAGGTCCCTAAGTTAAGGTATCCATGGTCTTCTTCCATGGAATGTCATTCCCAAGGAACTAAGATACATACACATTGCTCAAAAACACCTAACGGTACTGAAATCTCCAATCATAGGTGAATGCTACCCTTAAAATGCCATGTTAGGTTAGTAGAGGAAATATTCTTAGCCAAAACTATCTAGAAGCTTCATTTAGGTCCCTAAGTTAAGGTATCCTCCACTAACCATGTTGAAGTGCCCAAGACCACAATACCTAGATATATAATGTCTTAAATACCCTTGCAAATTCATCCATGGAATTGTTCATGATTTTAGATGCCTAAAATATTTATTTAATGATAAAGGAATGACCATTTTCCCTATAGCACCATTCTGAAGTCCCTAATGCATGTACATACTACTAAAAACCACCTAATGACACGTACATCCTAAATCTTAGGTCAATGACACCCTAAGAAGGAAAGGTATGATTATTATAGGAAACATTCTTAGCCCTGGATGGCTAAAATTTTCCTTTAGAGCCTGATATTTAGATCTACTCCTATGACCATGTTGATTGCCCCAAGTCCCCAACTAATGGATACATAATGCCATGTTACCCCTACAAAGGCATGCATGGTTGTTTAACTTGTTTTTCATTGCTCTTGAAGCCTCAATGGTTTATTTATGGCCCAAGGCATGGTATTTTTACCTAGAATGGCATTCATCATACCTTGAGACACATACACATGTTTGAAAATAACCTAATGGAGAAAATATGATCAGTCATATACCAATTAAACCCTAAGGATGCCATGTGTGGTTGGTGTAGGAAAAATTCTTAGCCTTGGACGGCTAAAAAAAATATTTAGGGCCTAAGGTTTACGTCTATTCCATTAACCATGTTAGAAGAACCAAGGCCCTAGACCTAGATATAGAGAAATATTGATATGGTTGCAAATTTATGCATGGTGATATGACATTATTCATGTGTCTATATTCCTTAATTATTTATTTAGTGATTAATGGTCGTATTTCCCATAGAATCACTTTCAAGGCCTGAAGACACGTACATACTGCTCAAAACCACCTCACATCATTAATATCCTCAATCAAAGGAAAATGATACCTCAAGATGTCATGTGTGGTTGTTGTTGGAGGAAATGTTGTTATCCTTAGATGACTAGAATATTATTTTTGGTCCAAAGGTTCAAGTCTCCTCCCCTGACCATGTCTAGGGCCCCAAGTCCCCAACCCATGGATACATTGTGCCATGCATACCTCCACTAGGTCATGCATGGTGATTATAGGCATTTTTCATGGATATGAATTCCTTAATGGTTTATTTAAGGACAGAGTCATGGTATTCTTACCTAAAACATCATTCCCAAGGAATTGATACATGTAGATACTACTAAAAACCCCATATCAGCATTGAAATTTATAATCATATGAAATTGGTACCCTTAAGAGGCCATCTGTAGTTTTTTTAGACTAAAATATCATCCATATATTGACAAAATATTCCTTTAGGGATTTAGGTTTAGGTCTCCTTCCTTGTTTATGTCCATGGCTGCAAGTCCCCAAGGCTTGGATACATAGCACTATGGATAACCCTATGAATTCATTTATGGTTATTTGAGGCATTTTTCATGGCTGTAGATTCTTCAATGATTTCTTCAGGGCCAAATTCACTATAATCTTCCACCTAACATCATTCTCAATTCTATGAGACATGTAAAATACTACTCAAAACGACCTAATGGTAATGAAATCCTCAATCATAGTCCAATGATACCATCGGGAGGATATTTGTGGTTGGTGTAAGAAATATTCTTATCATTCAATGGCCAGAAGATTCATGTAAACCCCAGGTTCTAGGTCTCCTCCTCTAATCATTTTAAGGCCCTACGAAATCAATACGTATAATCATAGCACCATGGATACCCTTATCAAATCATGTGTTCTGCTTCAATGCATTGTTCATGGATTTGGATGGATCAATTATTTCCTTAGGTTCAAAGGCATGGTCTTATTCCCTAGAACATCATTCCCAAGATATCGATACATGCACATACTACTCAAAACCACTTAATTGCACCAACATCCTCAATCATAAGCTAATGATAGTCTCATGAGGCCATGTTTGTTTGGTGGAGGAAATATTATTAGTTTTTAATGCCTAGAAGACTCATTTAGGTCCCAAGATTTAGGCATCCTACATTCACCATGTCCAAGGCCCTAAGCATACAATACCTACATACATAGCTCCATGGATACCCCTATTAATTCATGTGACATGGTCCTTCAAGGCATTGTACATGGATATGTATTTCTCATTGTATTTTTAGGATCAAAGCCATGGTATTATTCCCTTGAGTGGCAGTCCCAATTCCCTAGAAAACCTACATAAATCTTTTTCTTTCTACATGTGACTCCATTCAAGGCCTCAAGATCCATCCCACTATGCGAAAACCCTTGATTGTTCACATATCCAAATTTTATTGCAAATATCCATTTTGAAGGGTGTATTTTATGGTTCATGGTCATAATCATTGTCGATTACCTCAGTAATATTATGTTATGGTATAATTCCCTCCATTTCTTTTCCAACAATGGTTTAAGGCCCACCTTTAGTGCAAAAAAATGCACATTTTCCACAAATATCCCACTTTAAGGATAATGATCTCCTACATCATGCACAATCTCCCATGTGATAGTTTAATTCATTGATCTTAGCCCAAGATGCCTAAAACCTTGCTTTAGGGCCTAATTCCTATGATTCCTCCCATAACTATGTCCAAGTTTCTAAGCCCCATACCTAATGTAACTTATATCAACACTTAAATTCATGGGTGTGTTTTAAAGCTTCCCTTAGGGTGTAAGACCCATGTTTCCTCCTATGACAATATACAAAACCATTAGACCAATATATACTAGGATAGACGCCATAATGGTGTTGTTTCATCACTTAGGGAAAATAATACCCCCAACAAATCATTTGTAGTGGTTTGAGGTGTTCCTTTTGGCCTTGGATGCAAAAACATTTTATTGGGGGATAATTCTTAGTTTCCTCATATCAAACATATCTAGGGCCTTGAAACCCATATATAATGGTTAAAACCTCTAAGTAACATTGACACCCCCAATATTAGGCCAAGGATACCCTTAGGAAGTATTATGTGGTGTTGCAATGTATACTTCTTAGTCTAATATTCCTATAGGTTTCCTATAATTTCAAAGGTCTGGGTTTCCTCACGTAATCATGTCTATGCCTATAAGACGTATACCTAGTTTTATTTTCTTTGGTTCTCTTCTATATCACTATTATAAGGCCATGGATCCTCTCAAAAAGTCATTGTGTTGGCTCAACACATCATTATTATTCCTATAGACCTAGAATCTCTATTTATCCCAAGGACTAGATTTCAGTGACGTCAATGCCCACACATACAGTCTAAGATTACTCGTAGGAGCACATGTGTGATGACCATATGAATCCTAGATTCCTAAAACCTTCTTTTAGAGCCCAAGGTAAAGGTTTCCTCCCTCAAGCATGTCTAAGTATTTTAGACCCATGCCTTGTGTTCAAAACCTAATAATGATATTAATATCCATCAATAAATTTAATAATGTCATTAAAAATACGCATAGTCTAAAAATTCTACGATTTGGTTCGGAATAGGTTGATTTTTTGGCACGATTTTGATAAAATTCGGTTGAAATTTTTAAAAATCCAAGTTACAGTTGTCAAGTTTTGGAATTTTGGGTTCCCAACGGGTTTTGAGAGTGTTGATTTCATTTCTACCATCGAAATTGGGATTAAAACAAGTTACATTGTGATTTTGTAGAATTTATTTCTTTAAATTGTATACCGATAAATAATTGAATTTGTTGTGACTTTGGTGTAAAACCTCATAAATTACTCTCAAACATTATTTGAATGAAAAAAATTTGAATTAAATTATTTACAAAATAATTATTTGTGAATTTGTTATGTTTATGGTGTGAATCTTTATAGTTGAGACACTTGTGGACATGCCCATGCTACAAATAAACACTTAGCACCACCATTATATGGTACTTTCCAACATGACATTTCTATAGCCTTACGATTCCTTTACCCTAAGGCTTGGGTTTCCTCTCGCATCTATGTTGATGATAATGTCAATTCCCACAACTAAATTTGTGTGTGACTTTTGAGATGTTTTTTTTTTCAGTACCTAGATTAGTAAAAGCTTATTTTTAGGTCATAGGGTAGAGTTTTTATCTCTTTACCATGTCCATAGATAGGATGCCTTGTGCCGAAAACCTAATAACGATATCAATGTACATCATAAAATTTAATAATATTGATATAAATATTCTCAATTGAATAATCAAATTTCAATTCAAATCATTTTTATTGCTAATTTATAAAATTAATCAATTAAAAATGGTTTTTTTAACTATTTGTCAATATTAAGAATATTAGGTACTCTTTAAATAGTATTAAAGATGAACATTTTAATTGAATTAGTTACAAAATAATTATTTGTAAACTTGTTTTGCAAAACCTCATAAATGAATCATTGAGAATTTATTTGTTTAAATAGTATAAAAATAAATAATTGATTTGTTGTAATTGTGGTGAAAAACTCATAAATTAATCCTGAAAAAAATGAATTAAGTTATTTACAAAATATTATTTGTGAATTTGTTTTGTTTATGGTTCAAATACTCATAAAACTAGCCCAACTACAACATTTCCAGTCATATAGCTCTGTCTATAGTTCTACCCACCTAACACTTAACATCTGATATTATAAAGTCAATGAACATCTCCCACTTCAAGCAGTTCTAGCCAAATCACTTGTGATAGACTTTCTCCCACCTACCATTAGGTTGTCTGAATTCAACGAAATTTTTTCTTTAAAATGTAATGCCATGCGATGCATGGGAAAAAAATTGGGCAGACAGTCATATCAAAATATTTAGTGATATGAAGTTTGTACATCTTTACAATTTATGGTCGTACTGCTATAAGCTACTTGAATTTCAACAACACAAGGGCCCCAAACACTTCAAACAGACGAAAAATAAAAGAACGAGACATCACAACCTATTTGTATGTATTTACTTATAAAAAAAAATACAACATCATCAATACAAATTAATGTGCACAATGACATATTTTTTGATTGCAATTCAATTTTCAATCTTGACATAGAGAACAAATTGATGTGCACAATGACAAATCTCCATCTAATTTGCAATTCAATTTTAAAACTCTAACACCAAAAACAAATTGATGTGCAGTGCTTTATCTGATTGCAATTCAATTTACAAGCTAGATGAAAAGGAATATACACTTAAGCTGATCATCCTTCTTGTTTTACTAAAATTCTTAATTTAGCAATATGTATTTCAAATCAATTTAACCACAACACACAACTTTAATTTATAATATAATAGTAATTTAATGGGTCTAGCCAATTCTAACTTGTACCATAAATTTTGTTAAGTTTCTTTTCAAGAATCACATCAAAATATGATTGGAAATCATACCTTCTCGACCAAAAAAATAAATAATAATTTTATTTAATTAATTAATTATTATATGCCATTTTTTATTAATCATATATATATTAACATTAAAAAATCAAAATAGAATACAAAATGAGAATTTTTTTTTTATAATAAGCAAGACCATTTATCAAAATAAAAAGTACATATTTATAAAACTAATATCTAAGTAAATAAACCATGTGGGATAATGTCAATTTTTGTCCTTTAAACTTCATTATATATTTAGGTCGACAGGCGTTTTTTTCCTAGGTGTATTTTTAAAAACATTGTACATGTTCATTGTCCCTCCTACCAATGATTTATTGATGTGTGCCATCTTTCTAACCCAACCAATGTCCGCCACATATTTTGGAGAAGTTTCCTTTGTTTTGATTGCGTGTTGTTTGCATCTCCATCTATTCCTTGTACCTCTTCATAGACGGTTAGGTAGTGACGTTCAATGCGAAATCTGGTGCTACAAATATTTGCAGGGAAGTGAGAATGGATCTAGTGAAAACATAATCCAAGGCATAACATTGCACATTGGTGGTTGGCTTGCAAGGGTTTTCTAGAATAACAAAGGAAAAACACCCAATGAGTTGTGTCGGTTTACCGTGTTTAACAATTGTTTCCTATTATTCCTTTATTTTATCTTTGAGTATATCTTGATCACCATTAACAAATATCAGTGAGTGGATGCAGATTCGCCTCAGTGAAGACTAGGTAATTATAACATAAAGCGAGCAGGTTGCTGAAAGGGGATCCCTATCAACCCCATCAAGTGCAAACACATTCACCTTGTTCCAATACCTCTGACAATTCGGTATTCGACTAAGTCCATTAATACCCACTGAATTAAGGTTGGACCATCACTTCCACTCTGATTTTCAGAGGATTCCAGTCACTTCCCTTCACAATTAAACGATTCACGGTTTTTCTGCTCGAGTTGTTGCCAACAAAAAGCCACAAATCCTCATCTCTTCAATTTTTGTTGTATCTCTTTTTGTCTTCAGAGCAGAGCCACAATATGGTGGTGGGGCTATGATCATAGGAAGCAAGGAGGCGATGCTTCAGAGAAATCCTTTGCAAAGAGAACCTCGTTGGAGAGCCCATGATGAAGACACCACCATGGAAATAAATGCAAACAATCATGTGCATGCTCTCATCATTATCGAATTAACTTTGATGAATATAGATCTGCAATTATCTAATCCAATATTACGGCTTTATAATCCACTCCACAATCCTCAGGTAGAAATTATCCTAGGGATGTTGGGACATGTTGCAGTCAATGGAGATAGGACATGAGAGAAAATTATTGACTTGATTCCCACTTGAAGATGGATAGATGTCCATCATCGTTCTGTTGTTAACAATAACAACATGAATTCATAAGGAAGGAAGGAAGAAGCATACTACTTAAGCGAGCACTAGTTTCCTGTCCCTTCTGAAGAAGAAATGCAATGTCTTTCTTATGTTTCCTACACTATATTTCCCTCTTGTTCTTCAACAAATTTATGTGATACACCACCATCTTTAACAATGCAGTGATGGGTTCCCAATCAACCAATCAATGATCAATATCTCTCACACACACCAATCTTAATAAAGTCTAAAATCATTCTTCACTTATTTCTACCTCCCCCTTATAACTCTAAATTTTGAGACATCAAAGGAACAAATTGGATTAAAAATATTATTACGTGGCATATCAATAAGGATCAAAATAGCAAACAAGGCCCCGATTTGTGTAATGTAGTCCATGTTTCCAACTAACCCTTATGAGAAGTTGGAAAAAATAATGTTATGTTTGGTTTGGTCATAACATATAATACCATTTTTAAAACTTGCAGCCTTTTATGATTGGTGTGGATGTTAAACCATTATATGAGACATTACAGGTTCCTTAACCAGTTCTAGACAAATTCTGAAAAACAACTCTCAAATACTTTAGGAGTGAGTATGTTTCTAATAGCCTACCATAAATCTCCTCATCTATCTTTCCTTGTTATCAGTACACAATGGTCTCCACAATCCATAGTGTTGTCAAATCAGATTAGGTTGGCGTCTTTGTGAAAATATTAAAAACATCTAGTGGGCATGGAGACAACAATTTCCATTGCCAAGTGTTATAACTAGATCTTGTTCTTAGTTTATCTGTTCTTTTTGTCATAATTTTCAACCGTTGGTTTAAAATGATTTTATATTTCATGTTGATTTTAAGAATTTTTGACAATCAATAATTTTGGTTAGATTTAATGCTTTTAATTGTTGAACCATTTCATTATTTTAGTTTTAAGGTTTGTCTTTTGGGCTTATTAGTTAATATGTACATATTTAAGCTTTCAAAACTTATAATAAAAATTCATTCCAAGTTTTGATTTATAATCTAACTCTCATTTTCTAGTCCTTTGTCAAATATTTTCATGAGGAGATTCCTGTAGCAGCTCTGTTTTCCCTATTTTTGTCATTGTCATTGGGAGCATATTACGAGGAGATGGAAATGAATTCAGGAAAACCAAAAGAGGTTTTTGTCCAAAACAGACTCATTCACAAAAACATCTCTCAGTTTTCCAATAGCTATTATCATTTGAGAGATTTGAATTCATCTTTGTGGTCTATTTTCAGGGTGTTCTGCATCAAGAGATATGAAGGCGTCTTTGAGACCCAAATTTCCAGAATTTCACCAAATTTCCCCAAATCCGATTTGCTATTTTTGGGTTAATTATCTTTAAATATTTTGAGTTATCATGTAACTAATTGATGTAACTGTTTCAAATTTCAACCTAGAAGGTATTTATGGAACTACTTTACTTTTGTAATGATAAAAGGAAGACAAACATACAATTTTGAGGAAGGGATTTTTCACTCAAGGAGAGGCTTTTGGAGCTTTGATTTCTCAAGCTAGCACTTATAAATCTTATGTAAGTGGATGACTGCTATTGATTATATATAAACTGATAAGCCCTTTTACATGTCATGCTTTTTCATTTCTGATATGTTTGATTGCTCAGTCTACAATTTCATTTCTTGTTTAAAGTTTTATTCATGTAAATGCTTGTAGCCTGTGGGTGGAATTAGTATTTCATGTGTAATGTTTATGGCTTATTGGGATGTGTTTGATCCCTAGTTTATCCAATTGCATGATTTAGTTCTGTATTATCTTGTGGATGTTTATTTCATCCTTGCTGATGAAGTTTTTAAACCCTAAAACCTATTTTATTTAATTTTACTTTTGAGATTGTGTTGGCTTGTTCTTCTGGTAGTCTAAGAATAGTTTCTGGCACAAACATCTTTGGCGCCGTTGCCGGGGACAAAGCTGAAGTATATATTCCCTTGGATATCATTATTCTTCTGATTTTGAGAGGTGAACAAAGTTAGAAAATACTTTAGACTGCAAATTTTCACCAGTGACTCCACGATTAAAGATTCCACTGCAAGGAGAATTTTGTTGACACGAAAATGAAGAAGCCAAATGGAAAGACCGGATATCAGCTTGTTACTTTACTCCATGAGGTTTTGTTCTTATTCATCAGTTCTTTCCTATCTTTCCCATTTCATGTCAAAAGAATTATTATTTGTTTTGTCTATTCCGATGATCATAAACCTTCAAGTACATATCCCACTTTGGAAGAAGAAAATTTGCATTCTTCTTGTGTTATTGATGTTGATCTTATTCCTTCATTTGAAATACATGTTCAGCATGATATGGATATACCCATATCTCTTGAAGCTGATTATTCTGGTCATCTTGTAGAGAATAAAGTTGATCTATTACCTTCTACCATCACTATTGAAACTTTCGAACAGCTGGTTGAACCTCATTTTCAACTCATAGATTTTCAGTCTAGACTCAGACAGAAGATGTTTAGACCTCTTAGGCTGCCATCTCTCTTACATCCTTACCCTTCCTACTTTGTTGAATATATTCCCCATTTTACTGGAAAAGACCATATTATAGCAGAGAAGGATTTAGAATCTTTTCATAATTTCATTGATAATTTTAAAATCATGCATGAGGATGTTGTCATGAGGTTATTTTCGAAATCCTTTGCTGGAGATGTTGGGTTTTGGTTCCGAAATTTAAAAGCCGATTTAATTGGATCATGGGAAGAGTTACATGATGTCTTTTTGAAGTATTGGGGTAAGAATAAATCTTATTATCAATTTCTTTCCGAATTTTATAGTTTGTAAAGGGAAAATGATGAGCCAATTACTAAATTTATTTGGAGGTTTCAAAGTTTTTATATAAGTATGCCTATGGAGATCAGACCTTCAGAAAAACTTGCTATGGTATATTATGTTATGGCTCAACATTCAAATCTTGTCTTTTTCCTGGTAGAAAGAAAATCATCATCTTTAAGACAATTGTTTGAGGATGCAAAAGGAGTGGAGGAGAACATCCAAGCTTGAAAAATGCTTCGAGATCAGGCTGATGTTGAATATATACAAGCTTATAAACAGGAAGAAGAACGTAGGTATCATTTAGATTTAAGACAGTTTTCTTCATCATTTTTAGATTTTCATATGAACAAGGATATAAATGGTGCTTATGTTGATTCTTCATATCAATTTGATGACTTTTTCGATGATAACATACTTTCAGTGGATTATAGTAGAAATTTCTTAGTTCCTGCTATGAGATTATCATGTTATGAAGAAGAAGTTGCTGCTCTTCAACCTCTTACTATTGACATAAGAAATAAGTTTCCATTCTTGACTTATGGTCACTTTCAGAATTTTATTTGTTCAATTTTTGATCAAGGGTTTTATTTAAAGGTCGAGAAGCGGTTTGAAAAGCCCTTGGTTTCCATTCTTAATCCAAAGTTTAAAAAGAACAGCAATGGAGAGGAAGAGAATGCTTCACTTTATGATGAATATAATGAAGACATTGAAGTTTTAAATCGGAAATTTCATGATCCCATGGCTTCTTCGATGGAGTTGTATTTTTCAAAGGTTTCTAATGCTCCATATTTTGGCATACTTCCTATTTCCAGTCATAAGTATCAGCTGCCTACAGACTCTTTATTGCATTTATCACATCTTTTGTGGGTTTTCTCAAACAGTAGCATGCATGAAATTATGATTCTCAATCAAATGGTTTCTTGGCTTCACTGGAAGTATGATTACACTTGATTGGGTTGTTTCCTCCGATTAGAAGTAGGAGTAAATAGCAAAATAAGCTCGCTATACGAGCATGTAGATTATTTTCAGTATGCTGGTTTGTAGCAGTATTTTTTCATTTCAGAGGTATGTGTTCAGAGTTTGACAAAGTTGCAGAGATTTGGTAAATGACTCCATCACCCAAAGAAAAAGGCACAAGGTCTACAGGTTCTTGAAGCCTCACAAGGAGGACTTCATCCCGCAGCAAGAGCCAGATGTTATAACTAGATCTTGTTCTTAGTTTATCTGTTCTTTTTGTCCTAATTTTCAACCGTTGGTTTAAAATGATTTTATATTTCATGTTGATTTTAAGAATTTTTGACAATCAATAATTTTGGTTGGATTTAATGCTTTTAATGGTTGAATCATTTCATTATTTTAGTTTTAAGGTTTGTCTTTTGGGCTTATTAGTTAATATGTACATCTTTAATCTTTCAAAAACTTATAATAAAAGTTCATTCCAAGTTTTGATTTATAATATAACTCTCATTTTTTAGTCCTTTGTCAAATATTTTCATGAGGAGATTCCTGTAGCAGCTCTGTTTTCCCTGTTTTTGTCATTGGGAGCAGATTATGAGGGATGGAAATGAATTCAGGAAAACCAAAAGAGTTTTTTGTCCAAAACAGACTCATTCACAAAAACCTCTCTCAGTTTTGAAACAACTATTATCGTTTGAGAGATTCGAATTCATCTTTGTAACCTATTTTCAGGGTGTTCCAGATCGAGAGATATGAAGGCGTCTTTGAGACCCAAATTTCCCCAAATCCAATTTGCTATTTTTGGGTTAATTATCTTTAAAGATTTTGAGTTATCATGTAACTAATTGATGTAACTATTTCAAATTTCAACCTAGAAGGTAGTTATGGAACTACTTTACTTTTGTAATGATAAAAGGAAGACAAACATACAGTTTTGAGGAAGGGATTTTTCACTCAAGGAGAGGCTTTTGGAGCTTTGATTTCTCAAGCTAGCACTTATAACTCTTATGTAAGTGAATGACTGTTATTGATTATATATAAATTGATAAGCCCTTTTACCTGTCATGCTTTTTCATTTCTGATCTATTTGATTGCTCAGTCTACAATTTCATTTCTTGTTTAAAGTTTTATTCATGTAAATGCTTGTAGCCTTTGGGTGGAATTAGTATTTCATGTGTAATGTTTATGGCTTATTGGGATGTGTTTGATCCCTAGTTTATCCAATTTGCATGATTCAGTTCTGTATTAGCTTGTGGATGTTTATTTCCTCCTTGCTGATGAAGTTTTTAAAACCCTAAAACCTATTTTATTTAATTTTACTTTTGAGATTGTGTTGGCTTGTTCTTTTGGTAGTCTAAGAACAATTTCTGGCACAAACACCAAGAAATGGATGATAAGATGGAATGGAATTTAGACTATTTACTGTCACTTTTTGAGGATAGGGTCATTGTAAATTTCTCCTTTCTACGTGATATTTGTATAATGCTTGTCATTGTTATTGTCACTTTCTACAATATATCTCTTTTTATGTCCTCAACATATAGTATTGCATATAGTCTTTGTTTGAGGATATTAGTTCAACAATGAGGAGATTATTTTTTCCCTCGACTATAGTTTTAACATTGTTTTTTGAAATTTATATTAAAAATAATTTTTAAAAGCATGTTTATTTAAACTGCTATTGGTTACAAAATGTTGGCATATACCTCATTTTGTTTTACCCACCCCAATGCTAGGCAGACGTAAGAAAAATTTAATGTTTGGACAAGATGGTGGGGTTATCAATATTCAGTAGTGTGGGCCATATGTTGTCCTCCCTTAAGTTGCCTCTATAATCCCACTCTATGTGTTACCCATAGAAATTGCATGCATTTTAGGTGGGTTAGTGCATCCATTCCAGGTGGGGTGTAACCGAGCCTCCATCATGTGCTATGGTCAGGTCAAACAAGTCCCATCGTGTTATCTCTTCTTTAAATTGATAGTTGTCTTCCTACTGTCTTAAAATCTTCATAAATAGGATCCCCTGTAATTACCATTGTTTCTCTCTCTTTTTTTTTTATATTTTGATCTAGAGCAGGAAACAATTAGGGCTACATCTTGCCGCCTCTCAATGTTACTAATAGCAGTACTTAGCTCTCTTCATAATTTGAAATTACATTGTAAATTATGGAAGCTTTTGGACCTTATCATACCATGAGAAGCTAATCATTGTCATGATGTCCTTTAAATTGATATAATGTTGAACAAGTTCGAGCAATGTACATACCTAACATAATGCAAAGTGATATGGATTTATTTACTTCCTAAAACTTGTTTGAACAAGTTTCAACTCACCGTAAATTGCATGTTATCATATTGCAACACCCACATGGGCTTCACCCCAAGCTTTCAACAATCCCTTTTCTCCAAAAATGTCTGTACATTTCGCAAGTTATAATCGGTCGTTGTCTACATATGGGATTCTCACCAATATTCAATTCTATTTGCAACCAATTTGATGCAAAGAAATTCAACTGATGCCATGTTCTCACACTAGGTAATCCAATCCCTCCTTTTTCTCTTGTTAAAATTACTATTATTACAGTTAGATAGTCGATTTTCAAAGTTTTAAACCCTGAATATGTTTGATACTTGCATGTGTATCTGGGATTTCTTCTTCTTCTTCTTTTTGTTTCTAAGAACTGCATATACCATTACGCAATGGTGGTGGTACAACATATATAATTCAGTTCATCATTTTATTACATAGCGAAAGGAACTCAAATCTCCTCTTATTTAGTATAACATTTAACCTCAAACTATTGTTATTTGTAGGGGGGCACTCACACGAAGTTGGTTCCACTTTTTAGTGCCACTTAAGAAATCAGAAACACACTTCCAAAGTGTAAATTGATATCGCATATGCCTTATTGATGGAACGTATAGAATAACCCAAGCCCAAAGACAAGGATAAGGTTAGTCATGGTAGTATCACATATGTGATATGAAAAACAAAACAAAAAACAAAACAGAGGCCGGGGGCCTCATTTGTCATTTGCAATAATTAGCATTTCGGGAGAGCAATAAACCACATGGGCGATTTGCGTTTGAGCATTTGGAGGTCGATTTGGAGGTGGTTGTGGAGGTGGCTTGGCTCCAATGGAAGGTAACTACTCATATCAATTGTTACAGCTGATTTTACCACACATGGTGGATCACACCTTTATGGACTTACCTGTCCCTCTGCAGACTCTTTAGACCCCATGGACCATTTTTGTACCTTTGATGTTTCCAATATCATCCCTAAAAACATGTCTTATTTTCTATATGTGACTTTTAAACCTATTCTCACGTATATACATGGATTTGACCCTTAAACCCGCATACATTGGGATGTGTGAAAAAGGCCAAATAGTTTTGGAGTTTTCATTGATGTGGATCCGAATCACTTGTCTCTTGGATTTCCATATGCCTTGAGATTGCTTGGATGTGACCTTCCATTACCCCATTGAAGCACTATATAAGGAACCCTTTGGATACATTGAAAGGAGGAGGAATTGAAGAGTAAGAGAACTATAGTCCATTGTTGTTGGAGCTTATAATTGAGTTTGCATCCCTTTGTCCCTTCCAGCACTTTGTGTTCTTCTGAAGCTTTCCTTTGCTTGTGAGCTTGCTATCGAGAGATGGAGGATTGAAGTGGTGGAGGCTCAGGTGGAGGACTCAGTTTCTTCAATTCGCAGATGTGCCAATAGAGGTTCTCACTATTGTAATCTCTGTTTTATATTAATAGAAATATCTTTTCCTGTCCAATAATGTGTATTTAAATGAGTATTGAATCCATGGATTCTTTTAAATGCTTATATGTTATTGATTATATATGCTAGAGTAGTTCTAACACAATTATATATAGTATGCTTGTCTTGTTTGCTGAATTTTGAGATAGAAAATTACTTATACAAGCAAGAGTGGAAAAAGCTCAATTGGAATTGTAGTACGGATTTCTCCTTGCCATAGGGGTAGGAATGGCTACCTTTCCTATATAGGATGGAAGGATAAGTTCCTGTGTGGAAATGCAGAAAGGAAAAGAAGGAATGAAACTAGACAGAAATAAAAGAAAAGATGGAAGAGAAATATGGAGAACCCCTCTGCAAACAAAGGTTAGAGTTCCACTTCCAATAACCTGCAAACTATCATTAAGCTACATTAAACTGAAATACCTGCAAAACAAGTTAGGAAATAAACTTGCAAATGAAGCCATGGATTAGAAAGAAAAGAAATTATTAAGCAAATACAAGAAATAACAAGTTATGCCTTCTCTTTGGGTGGAATGGGCCACCATGCCCTAGCTTGAAGAAGCACCTCTCTTGGATGGGGGAGCTATGGCTCAATGGAGATGGAGGAGAGGGAGTGTGGGTGGCTTGAGAGATAAGGGGTCTTAAGGAATCCACGGGTAGCATAACAGTATGCAAGGGAGAAGTGTTTTGAGAGTGACCCCCCACCCTGCTTTTATAGCTTTTTTGGGGTTTTAGGGTTTTAAGCCCTTGGTCTGGGATTTAGCCCATTTTTTGGGCTTTTAGCCCCTTCTGCCCTAATTTTAGCTCCTTTTAGGGTTTTATCCCCTTTTGGGGGGCTTTAGCTCCTAGGAGAGTATTTTAGGCTCCTTTTTGGGGGTTTTAAGCCCTTTTCTTCATCCTTAAGCATTTTTTAGGGTGTGGGGGCCTAATGGAGGGTCGTGAAGTGGTGTAGGTCATGGAGAGCTTAGTGAGGGATTTTTTGGGTTCACAGATTTCCCCCTGATGTGTGAGAGAAGGAGCTCATCGTATGGCCGATGGACATCATTGGATTCTCTACAGTGAGGTGGTGCTTCTTGGGCTGGGGTATGGTGGCTTTTGGTTTTTGTATTAATATGGTTCCCATGAATGGGTGTGATACAAATAATGTGTGACATGTATATGGATGAGGCAGGAATCCCCATGCTCGTGACAATGTCAAAAGAATAATTTGATCTATGCTCTAACATACAGGAGCCAATCATATACAACTCATGATACAATTATGGTTGCCTCAATGTGAGGTTGAATACAATACTGATTTGGTACATTGGACCCATGGCCTTTTCATGGAATACTATATCTTCATGACTAATGGTGTGATTGATCTGGAATGGTACATAGCTGTATGGACTCGTTGATTGAGATTTAGAGCCTCTGTGGTAGAAGTATGAGGCATCAATCATAAAGGTATATTGAAGCACTACTGGGGCTTCTGAACACTGTCTCCAATGCAACCCAGGAATCACAAGGGACATAACCTATTTAGGTCCCTCAAGTAGACTCATCGATGTGCTAGAGTCATATGACATTTAGGGTCTTTGAACAAGTACTGTGCAGACCAAACCCTGTACGAATCTCAACAATGCGATGATGTAGTTGGAGTCGAGCACATGAGAAACAACAATCCCAAGAGGCACTAAGGACTCCTCTCAAGTGGTCCAAGGAACTCATCAATGATGTTAATGAAACCAAGGTACATGGACCTCTGGGTCTATCCTATGGAATATGTGTGTTGTCGTTGACAGAGGGAGACCTGCCCCTAGTTGACAAAATGATGTTTCCTTGACCAGGAGCATGAGGGAGATAACCGAAAGGTGTGAGACAATCTATGGACTAACCCACTAAACGGGGGGGAGATGGAGTTAAATAGTTGAATAGGGGAAGGGGGAGTGTGGGAGACTAAAACTTCCTTTGTTCAGAGTATGACGATAGGGCGGACTAGGTAGTAAATGAAACTGACTCATGGGAATGGGATCATAGCTGTAATACAGGGAATGTCACTGCAGATGGGAAATGCTTGGAGGTAGACACTTTTGAAATTGATGGGATCTAAGGAAGACACATTGTAGAGTACTCTAAACAAAGGCGACCCAATGTGGGAATGCTACCAAACTATTTTCTATGGGGTGGTGTCTAGGGACGCCGTTGTGGTACGATCTTGTGGATTTTTGGCAAGCCCGAGAAAGTAAATGCTCTATGGTGCTTTCATTTTTAGAGATTCTGAAAGCATGAAGAAGACTCCAGTGGGGGCTCTTTTTCATTGGTAGTCTCCTGTGCCCGAAAAAGGATAAAAGTATACATAGGAGAGCTCACCCATCCTTTGGGGGATGAGAGACTTCTTTACCATTAGTAGTCCAATCAGGCCAGAAAAGGTTAAACCTATACTGACTCAATGGTCATTCAAATAATTTTATGAGCATGAATGAAACCAAGTTTGCTAGACAATCTTTTCTTGATGAGAAGGCTAGAAAAGAGCTTAACGACAACCCGTGGTGAGCTTTTTCGTAAAGTGTGGCCCCTCTTCCCGAGAAAGCATAAAAGTATGCAGAAGGGAATGGTCTTGGCTTGAATATGCCAAGGAGGTCCTTATCAATTGATGGTCTACATGGCCTGCAAAAGGAGGTAAACGAAATGATGTAGACGCCCTTTCCTATACTTTACCGAGTGGGAAAGGAAGCAGTTGTGCTCAGCTATCTTTTCATTGTTTTAAGGAGTCGAAAAAGAGCTTAAACGAAACTCCAGTACGGTTAAGAGGTTGTGGTGGCATAGGCAGTGCCCCATGTCGGGACGGTGGACAGTGGTCCAAAGGTCATCCACGTAGTATGGAAAGATCAGAAGGCTCTCAAACATACCAATACATGCGTGGGATAGATTGCAGCAGAGGCTCACGAGTCGGTGCGGCAAAGGCACGCAAACTGAGGTGGATCTCAGATAGAGGTCAAGAGAGTGTGTGTGTGTATGTGTTGCGGTGGACGGACTTGACTACATGTGATGTGAATGTAAGTTTGGGGGTAGTTCTATACCAAACACATGCAAGTAAAATAAATCATTTTGTGGACAATGGTCCAAAGATCCACGTAAGGTGCAGTGAATGGGGAAGACAACTATGTGTTAAAATACAAAATAAAAGTAAAAATGAAATTCCTTAAGGGGTGGTGGCCCGAGAACTCGCATGAGTAGCGATCAGGAAGTCTGATACAAGTACAGGTCTGTAGACACTTGCATCGTCATGTCATGGCTCGTAAATCGAGGTGACTCATGGGAAATGGTCCTAAAATTGATTTATTAAACATGATACAATGGTCTCATAAAGAGATAGAGGGCAGAGTTTTGAAACCAGTGGCATAAACGGCATCTCAAACGGGTCTGTATAGTCCTGTTATGTTGATAGGAAGAAATTAGTTCAAATGGGGCCTATATAAGGGTTGGGTCCACTTGATGAGGTGTCATTGTCACTGTTCATTATGGAGTTGGAGAGGTGGGCACTAATTCTTCATTTGTTGATTTCTCTTGATCTGACCGACAGTTTCGAGTGCCACAACTTGTAGGTAAGAGCTCTCATTGAATCTCATCTTTTTGGTGGTTTTTTTTCTGGATTTGGTCCCTTGGAGGCCCCCCATGAGCAGTTTGGGGTTTCATGGAGCCAAGTCGCACCTTTAGAAGGAAAAGGTGCAACCAGGGTGCATCTATGGGACAATTTTGAGTGACCTGGGTGCTCATTTTTCCCAAACAGGTGTGACTTGGCCTCTTTTGGGTGTTTTTTGATGATGGCAGTGGCTCACATCAGGGTTTTTGCTTATGTAGGATGGCTAAGATCAAGTGGCGAGAGAGAGACTGCAAGAGTCTCAGGGATGCATCCTTATGAGACAGGAATGTGAGAGATACATTAGCCCGTTGTGAATTGTTGAAGTTTATGAGGATACCCCTCATGCGGAGCTTGCGTTTGTTGATGCAAACACCGGTGAGTTTCTGGGATGTTGATGAGGAGGTGTTCCTCTTTTAGGGTCAGTGTATCGAGATTATGTTGGAAGATGTATACTTTCTTATTGGGCTCCCTATGTTGGGAGTGGTTAGTGACTTGACACCTATGTTGTCTCGGGGGGAGACATTGGAGGAGTTGTGCGATCGGCACTGTTACGCTACGGCGTATGTGCGCAACTCCTATATCCTGATGTGTGACATCAAGGATTTGTTAAAACAGGCGGCGGAGAACTTATTATAGCGTATCTTGGGTTCCATGGGGAGCCACAATATTTCTGGCAGGCTTTTTCATCTAGTAGAGCATGTTATAGGTGGCACGTACTATGCATGGGGCCAGATGTATCTGCAAGTTGTTCGACGTCAGCTAAACAAGTCAAAGACTTCTGGCGCTGGTTTTTGTTTTGGCTCCTTGCTATGTGCTTTATTTTTTGAGAAAGTACCTACACTTCATCCTCATCGGGCTGTGCAGGACAGTGGTCCATGGGAGCCACAGATGTACATATGGTGTCAGATGATGATCTGAGAGGGTGGCTGCACAGTGGGTTGCTTTTGTATTGAGGAGCTGTTGGAGCAGTGGCACCAGCTTCCTATAGTGATTGAGGACTACTCGTATGTGGGTATGGATTACCAGGGAGACCCTGAGATGCCTCGACCTCCTAGCCAGGCTTGGGGACGAGCTGGTATGTATGCGTGGTGTTTTTATGTTCATATTTATACATAGTGTATTTGAGCTGGTTGGTAGTTTGTATTATTGATGTATGTGGATTGATGGTGTCCTTGTTTGTATATGTAGATATTGGTCCTCACCCACCGGTCGGGCATCAGAGGCGGGTCGTTACCATAGATCCTGCGGCGGTTCCTGCTGGGAGCTCCCATAGGAAATGATGAGAGATGGATGAAGTGCTGTCGTATCTAGAGTGGCTTGCTACTGGAGTCTCACATGATGGTTGGTAGCATCTGAGTAGTGAGATTATTGCCACTATTCACAACCTTCCTCCAAAGTGGATTGGTGTGATGAGGAAGATGGTGATGGCTTGTGAGCACTTTCATTGGGCAGTGAGAGGTGATCTTCCTGTGAAGGATGAGTCCTCTGAGGAAGATGATGACACCGAGTCAGATGGCAAGTACGAGTAGGATTAGTAGCCTAGTGGGGTTGTCTCTAGTGTGTTGGTGCACTTAGGGGTTTTTGTGTCGCTATGTATATCCTACTGAGAAAGCATATGTGGCTTCTCATTTTGTATTGGACATGTTTTCGACATGCTACTTATCTATTTATCTATATACTTTTGACGCACGTGGATGTCCTTTTATGGTTTTATTATGTGAGTCTTTTTATGATGATGTGGAATGGAAATGTCTATGTGATGTATTGTTACACTGGTGTGTGTATTTTTAGACATAGTTATGCATGATGTTAGGGTTGTATGTTCCCTATATGTGGTTATGGATGTGCCAATTTAGAATATCATTAGCCATTTGATATGCGACACTGTTGATGTTTCTGGGAACATGTGTGAATGTGATGGATTCAAATGTTCTAACCATCTATTTAGTGCACAGGTACTTTCTAAAGAGGCAGGGATCACGTACTTGATAGTGGTTGTTCAAATAAGAAACAAGCAGCTGGGATTCTAAGAATACATCGAGATGGTGAATACCTAACTAAAGAGCGGCGGCCAAAAGGCCCTTGACACCATCATATTTAGCCTGGTTGTTGGTTGCGATGCCCACGCAGATTCCATTGATGTGGATCAACTCGTGCGATGGGAAGTAGATGACCCATGCAGCCGAGGCGAGGTTTGGAGACCATCTGCTTGATCCATCTACGAATCCCATATACCAGTTTGAGGTGTGCTCCATCTGAAGCAGTGAGAGGAAACGATACATAAGACTCAATTTTGAAAAATGTGTAAAACAAAAAATGGAAAGACTATAATACAAGTTGTAATGTTGTCACTCAAAGGGGTGACATTAGGGGGAAAGTCATTTGGACTTTCCAGGGATCAGTGGTCATTCCTTTTTGTGACACGATGAATCCTTGTAGATGGCCCGTGGGGACATAAAAAACACACTTGAAAGGGTTCAAGTAGATTTCGTACTTGATACATCATAAGAACACTTGTTGTAGGTCATCTATGTGTTGTGTTTGCTTCTGCGACCGTGTGATGAGGTTATCAAAACAAACCAACATAATGTGAATGAGGTCGTGGAAGCAGTATGTCATGGCACACTGGAAGGTGGCTCTAGCATTTTTTAGGCCAAAGGGCATGAATCAATATGCAAATGTGCCCTATGGGGTTCCGAATTATTTCTCATAATGGCCTTCTTTCCAGATTTGAATTTGGTTATAGTCAAAAAATCCATCCATGACGTAAAAGGCTTCATGTCCGACACATGCATCGATGATCTGATCATTGAAAGGTGTGGGGAAGTTGTCTTTGGGACATTCCCCATTGAGGTCACGGAAGTCTATGCAAACATGAATGGTACCCTATTTTTTATTCATGGGAACAGGATTAGAAACCCAAGTGGTGTACGCAATGGGATCAATGAAGCTGGCTATGCACAACTTCTCTATCTCAGCTTTAACCGCAGCCACTTGGTGTCTAAAGAAGGAGGTGGGGGGTGCAATTCTTCGATCATGGTGATTTCAGACTCAAGGGAATGTTAACAGAGGTCAGCTAGAGCCATTCGAAATTCAAGAAGGTCCCGACCAATGGTGAGAGTAATGTCCATACAAACAACAAAGGGCATAAGCATGGTTTGCTCTCAATGCCTTGTTCCTGATTATTGGTGTAGTTGGGAGTTCAACCACGGGGATGTTTTTGTTTGTATCCATGGCATCTAAAAATGTGCATGGATCATTGGGATTTCAGGGAAATTCTGATTTGGGTGGCCCTATTGCTTGCATACGGTGCAAGGTGGGACTTGTCGTGGCTATGCAGTAGCTTTGGTGTTCTTGCCCCTAGCCCTTTTCGGGTGGGGTGGGGCGGGTGTGGGTGCAGGGGTTGGATTTTGTAGAATGGGTGGAGGGTGAGACTCGACCACGATGGGTTGCACTAGGGTTAAAACAACCTAGGGCATTGCTAGTTGAGCCAGGGGATCAAGATACCACACCGGAATTCCCAATGTAAAGTTGGGTAATCTTAAGGTGGCCATTATTGGTTTTATCATGACACTAGGTGGGGGAAAGAGGAAGGGAATTGTATGGACTGGAGATGAGCCTAGATAACTCCCTACTAGTGGCATGTGGGGATGTAGTTGTGGTTGCGGCTGTGCATAATGCTACTGTTGCGGGTGATGTTGCTGCTGCTGTTGGTGTTGCGACTGCGGACGATGTTGTGGCTGTGGTTGGGGCTGCGACTGTGGTTGTTTTTTGGGTGTAGTGGTGTTGGAGGAGATCATGCACAAGTCCATAGTCTCATTTTGTGTTGGTGGTGGTGACACTAATGCGAAAGGAGCCATCATGGTGGTATCGGCAAACAACCCAGGGCTCGCATTCAATAATGGGGAGGCTGGTGTGTTGTCAACCATAGTGTTGATTGCAAGGACAACATTAGCGTGTGTGGTCACCCGTTGTGGCTCAATGGTGGTGATGGTAGGGATAACGTTGGCAGGTGTTGTTAACCCTTGGGGATCATGATAAGTGAGTTGATCAACCATCACAATATTCCCTTCATGGGGGAACATCATGAGACAGATTACAGTTGATGTGACTGCTCTCATGGTATACATGTAAATTCTCCCGAGGAGAAGGTTGTAGTCCAGTTGAGCATTGACGACCTCTATGTCGATCAGCACTATCTTCTCGACTAATCTAATGGGGACATGAGGGAGGATTCCTTGGGATTTAGTGGGATCTCCACCATAATCCCATAGAGTTGTGGAGGATGGTTGTAGAATTGGTGATCCAAGTTTCTGCCAAACCAAGGTAGACATAACACATGTGGATGCCCCCTCATCCACTATGCATTGGTGCACAACCAGGTTTCGGATAGACACCGGGATTTGGAAGGCAATGGTAGATGGCATGCGTGGTTCTATGTTCTCCATGTCAAATGTGATAAACTTGGAGTCGGAAGGGTATACTACCCCAAGTGTGGCTAGTAAGGCTTTCCACTATGTTGGGCATGTTTTAAATACCTCAAGAGTGGACATGGCAGTTCGTGTTTGGGAAAAATCATCGATGACTACAACTCTATCCGTGGCATTATTGGAAATCCTGCATACGGGGGGCATGGGAATAGGGGTAACTGAAGAGGTAGGTTGACTGTTTTGGATGTTAATACCATTGATGTGTCAGCGGGTTTGGTGGTGGTACCATACTGATTCCGTCTAGTTTGTAAGTTGACCTCTTCAGTCGTCATAGCTAGTAGGTGGTGAACACCTATTTTTGCCATGGTAGGTGCCCCCGAAGCGTTGGGATTGGCTTGGGGAGGGGGTGCAATTGTCACCAATCCTTCGACTGGTAGTGGGTTTTGAAGCACCATAGGAGGAGGTCCTTATGATACCGGGTTGGGTTGGGAATGATTTGCAGCATTGGTGGCCTGTTGAACCTCGTTCTGAATGGCCTACTTAGCTCAACCCATGAGGGGACACTCAAATGTGTAGTGCCCATAAACATCACAAAGTATGCACACTTGGTTTGTGTGCAACGGAGCGTTGCGTCTTGGTGCGTTTGGTCGTGGGGGATTTTGAGCTGGCCACTTTTCCGTGGCATTGTTGGGAGGGTTCGGTTGTTGAACGCCTCCCTGTAGTTGGTTGTTGCGTTGGTTCTGGGGCCAATTATTTCTAGCTTTCCCTTGTTGGTTGTTGGGGGCAGGATGGTTGAGACGAATTTGTTGTGCGAACACTTGTCCCAACAGAGCGGGTGAAGCAAGAGCGGGGGCTTGAACTGCTTGCACTGGCGATGCATAGTAGATTTGAGTAGGAGGTGGTTTTACAAATGTAGGCATTTTCCTTGTATACTGCTGTGTAGGCCAAGCCATGGCCTGAGTTTACTACGATGGCACAGGTTGTGCATAGGAAGTTGTTTCTCCGGACTAGGAAATCATCCTAGCATAGTCTGGAGCTTGGTTTTGGTAAGCAACACTAGCAGTCTTGTTTGGTTGTGATGGAATTGCAGGTGGTGTCAGTCGGTGTTGTGACTATTGGGAGACCGATCCTATGATGCCATCTGCAGCATGGGATGCCCCCGGTGCATCGCGGTAAGAGGTGCCTATGTGGGGAGCATCTAGGATGACAATGTATAGGTATCCAGACTAAGCATAGATGAGGTCAAATAGTTGAGATTTTAGTATGGCCTCTTCTTCGGATTGGGGACGTTCAGATGCGACGTCCTTTGCTATGGGTGGGAGCAAGGTCTTAAGGAAACAATCCAAGAAGATCCTGTCGTCAAGTTGTATTTTACATAGGCTATGGCATTTCCAACACTCATGGATATGGTTAGTTATATGAGTGGCGGTGTTTTGACGGAAGGATAATAGGATCTCCACCCCTTCATCATATCTGACGGGGAGATGGAAATACTATAGGATCATGAAGGCTAGGGATTTAAAATTAGGGTACTTGGCTTGTGGTAGCTCAATGTACCATTTGGCTGCAACATCTATGAGGGTGTGTTGGAATAGCCTCAGTCTGATGGAATCATCTACGATGCTGTTTGATAAGCACCATAGATGGAATGGCATTATGTGGTTTTGGGGACATTCCCCTGCTTTTCCTTCAAAATTGGGAATGTCTGATGGCAACTTGGTTGGCATGGGTGGCTAGAACGCTTGGTGGAAGATGGGGTCATTTATTAACCGTGCCAAATCAAGCAAGTTAAGACGAGCCATGAAAGGTAGGCTTGACCGCAAGTTGATGTGGGATGGAGATGCGATGGTGGCGGGATTTGAAGGTGCATAATGCATTTTCACAGTTAGGGGTACTTTCAGTGGTACCATTATGGATGGGCCAATGCCCCCAAGTGTTTTAGGGGGGGATAGTATGGGTGGCAGGGACATTTCTCCCATGTTTGACCTATAGGGGCAATGTAAGTGGATGGTCCACTGCCCCCCTATGTGGCAGGAGGGGCAGTGTGTGTGGAGGGGCCACTACCCCCATGTGTTGCAAGTGGGCCAGCTTGGCTGGTCACTATAGCTAGTGGCAGGTGACTGATGACAGTTCGCATGACTATGATTGGGCCACCTACAGGTTTGTTGGTGACAAGTTGTGGTGTGGACATGGGTCCACTTGCTATGCTGGAAAATGGGATCGGGTTTATACTAGCCATGGGGCTTGATGGTGCAGTATGGAGGTCTAGTTCAGACTGATACGGGTTTGAATCTGAATCAGAGGCTGTGTGGCCTTCTAATGGTGTGCGAGGTCGTCAAGAATAGGCTCGACAGTGTCAGTTCAACGTTCCGAATGGTGGTGGTTCGCCTCTTAAGCGTGAGGAAGAGAGTGAGGGATCAATTGTGTTAGATGTTTATCAAACTGATGGGAATGATTTTTGGACCCCGGTTTCAGTGGCTTCCTATTGGCTATAGGTGGTCACTCAACCACCAAGGCTGCCAGAAGACAGTGCATGGCTTTTCCCTCACAGGTGGTTCTACTCAATCAGAAGGGGTCATTGCCTATTTCACTTGCCAATTCCTCTTAGCGGCCAGCTACTTTAGGGTTCTTGTGGTACTCCTCACAATGAGTTTCTAGGTAGATCCCAAGTACTTCCCATAGTTGAAGTAGTCAGGGACTTATGTCCTCAAAGACTGTATATTTGTTTGTACTTGGTGTAAATTGATAAATTTTAAGGCTCTCTCAACGTCATGAACTGATTTGGGTTGATTACTTAGTATGGTGTATTCATTTGTCTATCTTTCTGGTATTTGGTAGCTGCAAATGGTTTATGAATTCATCATATTGTGGCAGATTTCATATCATTGTTGTGCATGCAATGAATAATCAGAAATTTGTAAACAAATACAGTTTTTCACCCTGAATGTTTATGGCCTAACTAGATGACTACCTCACACTGATATTCCTCTTCAACCAATAGAAATTTCTAGGCTCTCAACACAATGGGACTAATCCCATCTGTAGATCCATAGGTCACCTCCCGAATGCAAGGTTGGTCAACAGGGATGAAGCTTAGTGCTGTGAGAAGCCCTCCTTCTCTACCCCCTCTACCTTCTAGGTCATCTGATTTTAATGGTTTAGAACAATGTTCAATGAAGGGCCTAGGACAATACGAGCTTGCCCTTCATCATATCCCAGAATACCCCAAAGGGTGATGACTGGGTAGAGGAGGAAGGGTAAGCAAGACTTGATTTTAAGTCAATTTTAGTGAAGCTATGTTAAGCAATTATAGGAAATTGAGACAGAAACTGAATTTAAACTTTTGTTCTAGATAGAGGTGGCTGAGCTACACTGGAAGTCCCTATTAAACTGAAATTTAACATCTAATTGATAGACCGCACATTTCTGATCAAATCTAGCGAGGGTCACAAATTTTTTCTAGAAACAAGCAAGGGGGTTGCACAGATTTCACAGACAATCGCGGTCTGTGTTTCCGAGTGAAGTCACACCTTTTGGGGGATTAATTTTTCCCTGGGCATTCCTGTTAGGCCATTAAGTGTACCCTCATCCCCTGTTCAGGCCTGATAAGTGTGACCTACCCCGGATTTGGGGTTTTTCTGATCTTCAGTCAGATCCAGCCGACAGTAACTTGTACTGTGGCCAAACTGACTCGAATTTTCCTAGCAGAGGCTTCGGTAACACTAAGAACTGGAAATAAACTAGATCTAAACTAGATTTGACATGAAATTTTAAAAACTAGGGCTAAACTTGAAAACATTGAAATTTTAAAAATCTGGACCAAGGATCCTGTGGGATCGACTCGGTATGGTCGCCAATTCTGTAGCAGGAATTTCTCCTTGCTACAGGGGCAGGAATGGCTACCTTCCATCTATAGGATGGAAGGATAGGTTCCTGTGTGGAAATGCAGAAAAGAAAAGTGGGAATGAAACTAGACATAAATAAAAGCAAAGATGGAAGAGAAATATGGAGAACCCCTCTACAAACAAAGGTTAGAGTTCCACTTCCAATAACCTGCAAACAATCGTTAAGCTACAGTAAACCGAAATACCTGCAAAACAAGTTAGGAAATAAACCTGCAAATGAAACCATGGATTAGAAAGCAAAGAAATTACTAAGAAAATACAACAAATAACATGCTATACCTTCTCTTTGGGTGGAATGGGCCACCATGCCCTAGCTTGAAGAAGCACCTCTCTTGGATGGAGGAGAGGGACTATGGGTGGCTTGAGAGACAAAGGGTGTAAAGGAATCCAGGGGCAGCATAATAGTCCTTTTATAGCTTTTTTGGGGTTTTAGGGTCTTAAGCCCTTGGTCCGGGCTTTAGCCCCTTTTTGGGGCTTTTAGTCCCTTCTTCCCTAATTTTAGCTCCTTTTTGGGGGATTTAGCTCCTAGGAGAGTATTTTAGGCTCCTTTTTGGGGTTTTTATTCCCTTTTAATATTCATCCTTAAGCATTTTTGAGGGTGTGGGGGTCTAGTGGAGGGTCGTGAAGTGGTGTCCCCCACACCCACTTTTGGAGGGTGTGGGGGAATAAGATCTCCATGATAACCCAAAAAATCCATCACTAAGCTCTCCATGACCTACACCACCCAAGGACATCACTTAACAACCCTCCATTAGACCCCCACACCCTAAAAAATGCTTAAGGATGAAGAAAAGGGCTTAAAAACCCCAAAAAGGAGCCTAAAATACTCTCCTAGGAGCTAAAGCCCCCAAAAAGGGGCTAGAACCCTAAAAGGAGCTAAAATTAGGGTGGAAGGGGATAAAATCCCAAAAAAGGGGCTAAATCCCAGACCAAGGGCTTAAAACCCTAAAACCCAAAAAAACTATAAAAGGAGGTTGGGGGGTCACTCTCAAAACACTTCTTCCTTGCATATTGTTATGCTGCCCGTGGATTTCTTGAGACCCTTTGTCTCTCAAGCCACCCACACTCCCTCTCCTCCATCTCCATTGAGCCATAGCTCCCCCATCCAAGAGAGGTGCTTCTTCAAGCTAGGGCATGGTGGCCCATTCCACCCAAAGAGAAGTTATAGCTTGTTATTTGTTGTATTTGCTTATTTATTTCTTTGCTTTCTAATCCATGGTTTCATTTGGAGGTTTATTTCCTAAATTATTTTACAGGTATTTCAGTTTACTGTAGCTTAATGATTGTTTGCAGTTTATTGGAAGCAGACCTCTAACCTTTGTTTGCAGAGGGGTTCTCCATATTTCTCTTCCATCTTTGATTTTATTTCTATCTAGTTTCATTCCCGCTTTTCTTTTCTGCATTTCCACACAGGAACCTATCCTTCCATCCTATAGACGAAAGGTAGCCATTCTTGCCCCTATAGCAAGGAGAAATCCCTGCTACATCAACCGTCCGGAATAAGGTATGTATCGAGATCCTTTAGTGTTAGATGTTTGGTTTCTCTTACATATTGGAAAGGATTTATTTTCGCGGTTACTCTATCTATTGTGGTACCCCAAGCCATAGGAAGTTTTCTCCGTAACAGAATTAGTGACCATACTGGGGAGTTCCTAGTGATTTCCTTTGCTGATTTTTATCGCCATTCAATGTTCTTCAATTGCTCTGATTTCTCTGTTTCTATGTCGGGTCTGGGGGCATGTTTGTCTGGTAGTGTCTGATAGGAGTAAATTTTGTCTCAGCTTGTCTATTTTACCTTCTTTTTATCTCTTTTTCTTCCTATACACAAGCTTTTTCTTCACAATTGCGTGTACACATAGTTTTTACTAGGATATTCGCGTATATACGCGGGTTTTCTGCACACAGTCACGTATGCCCTGAGTTTTGATTTTTAGGGGAATATTAAGTGTTGTTGGGTGATTTTTAATGATTGTTGAGTCTCCTTGGATGCTTCTAGAATCTGTATACACCTCTGTTTCTGAACAGAGACGTCTTTTAGTTACAATTTTTTAAAATGTTCTTGTCATTACATTTTCTATTTTTTGTTTTGGGATTAGTGCATTAGGTCTCTTTTACCTTGGTGCTTTGCTTGGGTGCTGTCTAATAGTGCTTGCAGAGTCTAGGGGTGAGTCATTCTTTTGCTTTATTATCTCATTTTAATTCAAAAAATACAAAAATGTTTGCTTTTTGCATCATGATGCATTTTGCATGGTACTTGCACTAGGTTTGCTTGGAATAATATTAGTTAAATTTTCATATAGGAATGACTGCATTTTTCATTTGAAGGAGAATTTTGCATTTCACGTAGTAGCATACCCCATTTTTCATTTGACATAGTGCATTTGCATTGATTGTTAGGTGTACATTTTACTTCTTGTTGTGTCATAACACCATTAGTTGCACGATAATTTACCCTTTTGATTAATAAGCCAATTGAAATCAATGCATAATAAAATGAATTACACTCTTTTCTTTTATAGGGTGCACCAACAAGATTAGGTTTAGGGTCTTGGAATAGTTCATTGTGAGTAAATTCTCCCAGACCACTGAACAACAACATGTATGTGTCTGTCTAGGTGAGAGTGTGAAATTCCTTGTTATAATTAGTGTTTCTCAGGATCCTCCTCTTACAAGGGAGTTAAGCACGAGACATTGTGAGCGGTTATTGATTGGGATGACCCCTAGTTATAACTAAGTAGCACTTGAGATATTTCCAGGATTGTATTCGTATCTAGGGGCTCTTTCGAGAGTTTCAGGCTTTGCTACCCTACCCATACGGTCAATTGCACCTACGAATGTCTATCTTAGCATTGATTATATTGAGGCGACCTTAGTTTCCTTACCTAGGTTATCGAGGGGGTACTTCACAAAGGTTATTCTACAGGTCTCCTGCCCAGGTTTGGGTCGGACAGCACAGTTTCTATATGCATTGAAGCCGAGGGCCACAATAATTGGTTACGAACCTCCACTTGTTGTGTATGGGAGTCTCAAACCTCTCCTAGGTGAGGCATACTTGCTTCATTAGGGAGCTCACATATCCTTCCCTTTCTTTCTTATGATTTGGATTTACATTATATAGGTGTATGCTCTGTGCATGCTAGTTTTCCTAGGGTTTGCGTAATTAGATAGAGTCTTTTTATTTTTTGGGTCATTGTGGATTCGGGTGTGGAAATTTTCCGTTCTCTCCAGTTAGTAGGACTTCCACCTTCCACATCTCCTCTTCCCTTGGGGGAGATAAATAGCCTATCCTGGTGGACTACTTATCACATTGATTCACACATGATGGGATATCACGAGGATGATATTCCTGAGATGTCCTCTCCACCTCAAGAGGTTGGGGAGGAAGATCCTATTCTTGTATATGATCCTTCACCTGATATACCTTCACATTTCGGTATTGGTTGTCGAGCGATGAGACTCAACATGAACCCACAAGCACTAGTCATGTTAGTTATGGCATGCTTGATATCCCTACATGTTATCCAGCACATCATGTCGAGTCAAAAATTGAACCTAGAACTATGCCTGGGGGAATTCCCATTTCTTTTCGTGCCGAGAGATTTGGGAGCACTAGTCACATTGCACCTTCCATCTTGGCGGTGGAAGATACCTCACATATGCATCCTAGGCCTAATGTTAGCAGTCATATGTAGATACCAAAACCAAGATGAGTGGCCATAGGGAATACCACTTATATGCCTTCACATGTCCCTTCATCCTCTATTCCTACTCCTGCGAACACATTTTTGACAACCCTTCCTCCCCCTCATTCACATGGTCCTTCGGGTCGAAATGTTGCTACTAGTCATGTTCGTACTATGATTACTCGTACAGTAGTTTCTCAGATTCAAGAATCTCCTGTTGTCTTAGGAGGTCATATTCCTATTTCTAGATTGTCTTACGGTCCATTGCATGGCATTCCCCATATCCCTACTTACAGAGCTTCTCATGGGATATCCCATGGGACATCTTATGGAACTTCTCATGCACCATATTATGTACCATAGTATGGACAGAGTTATCAACCTTATGGGTATGGGTATCAACAACCTGCTTACTCCTCTAATTATGGCTTTATAGAACCACCTAATCAAGGTTCACCACATCATAATGCTTCCATGCAGCCCTACATGGGTCAAACAGGAGGAGGATATTATGGCCAAGGCCAAGGTATTTATAGTAGTCATCCTTATATGAACCAAAAGTTTCAGGGAGCATGGAATAGACTGACTCAACCTAGGATCCCTTTCCTCACAACGTTAAATCTACCTGACTTATTGAGACTAATGAACGATCCGGTATCTTATGACCTGTCTTGGCTGACTGTCCCTACCAAGATTCCCTCGGACATTCCCAAATTCAAGGGCAAACCAGGAGAACATCCTAGTGAACATGTCTCTACCTTTCACCTTTGGTGCTCTTCCAACTCTTTACACGATGACTCAATTAGTTTGAGGCTATTTCAATGCACCCTCACAGGGCCTGCAGTGAAATGGTACATAGAGTTACCAAAGGGGACATTCGTTTTGTTCGATGACCTTTATATGAATTTCCTAAACCACTTCCAGCTACCAGTACATTATGATGTTGGTACAGAACTCTTGTCGACATTTCGGAAAGATAAAGCCACACATATCTCAGACCATATCCAAGAGTGGCGTAGAAGGAAGAGATTAATTAAAGCTTTCATACCGCCAGAGTTTCTCCTTGAGTGGTTCCTTCAATCATTGCTACCTTATATCACGAAGGATGTTTCTACATTCGGAGTCTAGAACAATGAACAAGCAATTTTTAGGGCATAGGAACTGGATTTGATTTATGCTCAATCCAGGCTATTATATGAGATCATACCTAACACTCTGCATTTTAGTTTCGATCCCAAGATCAAACCTGGACCACATGCTGATGGAATTGTGGGATGTACAAGTGCCAAACCTGGAGATTCGATTATGAAACAAGTGAGTCAATTTTCTATTAACCAATCCGCGTCAGGACAAGCTACGGATTTGTCTCAACCCACCCAAATGACAAATGTACTTTCTGTTGATGTAATTGTAACTTCGAAATGTATTCACTTGTAATTGTTATCTATTGTAACCCGATGTTTATTTCGAGATGTACTTATGTCATGTCATGCCCCAATGTTCCTATCGGGAGGATCTATAATGTAAACAAGTCATGTCAAGTCATTGTCGGTAACCCTCCTATTGTCTAAGGGTTAAAGTCCCCGCAGTTCTGCGGCACTAGGGTTATTAGAATCATCTAGTGAAGTCAGCGCTAGTAGGATTTTAGTCATGTCAGGAATTAGTATAAATAGAGAGGTGACCTCTCTATTTATCAGACATCTCATCCACACTCAAGTGTAGCACATAGTTGAGGAAGGAGAAGACACTGGGGCTAGATAGAAAGAAGGTTACTGCTGTCAAGAGATCATCTTACTATTTTTGGTTTCACTTTAGTGTTGATTCTATCTCTGAGGAAGTTGTGGGGTTTTCTCCATTTATGGTTTCCTCAAGGAAAAACACTGTGTTCATTGTCTCTTGTGTTTGATTGGTGTGCTTGTTGTTATCTCAGTTAAAGATCCTAATGAAATGCTAGCTTAATGTTTAAAATCTAACATGGTATCAGAGTTAACCTGAGAAGAAGACACTGTGAAACTGTGGGAACTAGGGCTTCCTATTTTGTGGATCTCTCTCCATAGATTTTTATCAAAAGTAGGGTGGAATAACTCTCCTCCCCAGGGTGCATCTTTCTATTGAAGCAGAATCCAATTCTGAGGTTTTTCAGTTTTGGACCTGACACGGCTGCCAGAAATTAGGGATTTTCACAGAAGTGGAATTTTTTAGTGAGGCCAGGATTGGATTGATATCCTCCCTAAAATTGAAGTTAGGGATGAAATTCAAAGCATTTGGTTGGATAGAACTCTGGAATAGCAAAACCCTAATATGCTCCTGAACTAGCACTGCAAGATTTCAGCTCCAAATCTAGATCCGACATCTTGACCTGGTAAAATCTAAATCTTTTGTATTTCCATTTGAGGTTCTCAGTTAAGATGTCTCATCATACCAAGCTTGATGAAAAGCTTGAGGGAGTTGATAACTTTCGATCTTGGAAGTATAGGATATTCCGAGTACTGGAAGAAAATGAGTTGGACTTTTATATCAGTGAGGAGGTTCTAGTTCTAGAGGGAGATGAGGACAAGGCCTTACATATAAAGAAGATGATTATGGCAAAGAGGATCATTGTAGATTCTATCAAGGATCAGCTCATTCCTCAGGTGTCCTCCCTCAAGAAACCTAAATCCATGTTTGATGCCCTAACCAAATTGTTTGAAGGGAAGAACATCAATCGGAAGATGACTCTAAGGAACCAGTTGAAGAATGGAAAGATTCAGAATGAGGAGACCATCCATTCATATTTCATAAGGTTCTACTAGATCAAACAACAACTAGAAGCTGTAGATGAAAAAGTGGAGAATGCAGAATTTGTGATCATTAGAGGAAATTTGGGGTCTAAAATGGGCCTTATAAGAAAACGTGCCAAAATAAGTTTTTGTGAGTTGGAATTCAAGAACCAATAGAATTTCAATAAAATAAGTCAACCATAATGGTTGAATTGACATATTTGTTATTAAAAAAAACTACTTTTTTTGTTCGTATTTTCGACATATCTCATTTTGTTTTTACTCAAATTTCGATCGGGAGAGATCGTTGAATGTGGAATTTGATTCCACATCCAACGAGTACCAACACTGCATACTTTTGATGGACCCTTCTACCCCAAAAACAAGAAATACCTGAAAAAATGTGATGATGATGTCATCATCACGTTTTTCCAGGTATTTCTTGTTTTTGGGGTAGTGGGGTCCATCAAAAGTATGCAGTGTGGGTACTTGTTGGATGTGGAATCAAATTTTGCATCCAACAAGCTCTCGCGATAGAAATTTGAGTAAAAACACAGAGAGATATGTAAAAAATACGAACACAAAAAGTAGTTTTTTTCTTTCTTCCTCCAAAATTAATCAATATTATTTTATTATTTTAACTATTATTTTATTATTTTAACTATTATTTTATTATTTTCCTTAGGAGGCCCATTTTAGACCCCAAAATTCCTCTATTGGACAACATTGAATGGCCTCCCTAGGTCATGGGATTCTTTCATCCAAGGAATCTATGCCAGAAAGAAGTTGGTCAAGTTCAGTAGACTTTGGGAAGAATGTTCTCAAGAAGAAGCTTGGATAGTAGCTCGAGAATAAAATATGGGAAGTGAAGATCAAGCTCTCAAAGTACACTCCAAGAAAGGAAGAAGGGAAAATCATCATCACCAAGGTAAGCATTCTCATCAGAAAAATAATTTTGTAAGAAGGGATCCATCTAGACTCATATGTTATACATGCAATGAAATAGGACACTTTGCTAAAAACTGTCCCAAGAATAAGAATGGATCCAAGAAGAAGAGGAACTACAAAACAAGACATCATTGTCACACTGGTGAGGATGATGATCCTCCCAGGAAGAGAGTAAAACAAGAAAGTGAAGACTCTTCAAGTGAATATGAATATGTTCTAATCTCTGCTCTCACGGGAACTGTCACTCATGGAAGCAAATATTGGCTTATTGATAGTGGGGATTCCAAGCACATGACAGGTTTGAAGGAATCCTTTGAGAACCTATCCAAACATAATTCACCCCATAAGGTGATGCTTGGGGATGACTACCAATATCCCATTAAAGGTAGTGGTGAATCCTCCTACAAGATAGACTCCGAAAAGTCTATATAAATGAAAGATGTCTTGTTTGTACCAGGACTGAAGAAGAATATTCTATCCATATCAGCATTAGATGCAAAAGGCATGAGGGTTGCATTTGTAGATGGCCAAGTCCTGATGTGGCCAAGAGGAAAGACTATTGATGATGCAATAGTGATTGGAGAACAAGAAGGAGGTTTATACAAGCTAAAGGGCCATCCAAAACAAGATATGGTCCATGACATAGTCGAGCCAAATAAACTTTGGCACAGAAGGCTTGCACATGTGCATTATAGAGCAATACCACTTGCAAGCAAAGATGTCGAAGGCCTTCCAAAAATTAAAGCAAAACATGAAGGGGTCTGCAAAGGCTGTGTGAAAGAAAAGAACACAAAGAAGACATTTCCAAGTAGCGAAAGCAAAGCAAAAGGAATCTTGGAAATCATCCACTCTGATGTGTGCGGACCAATCTCATCAAGTTCACTAAGAGGGTATGTATGCTATGTTTCTTTCATTGATGACTTTTCTAGGAAGACATGGATTTACTTCATGAAGAACAAAGATGAAGTTTTTAGGAAGTAGAAGAAATTCAAAGCCTTGATCGAGAACCACATAGAAAAGAAGATCAAAACTTTTCGATTAGATAATGGCAAAGAATTCACATCAAATGAATTCAAAGACTTATGCAAAGAATTCTGGATTAAGAGGGATTTGTCCACTCCTTACAATCCACAACATAATGGAGCTGCAGAAAGGAAGAATAGAACCATCATGGAAGCTGCAAGAACAATGCTTCATGATCAAGATCTTCCTATGCATCTATGGGCAGAAGTAGCTAGAACAACAGTGTATGTATAGAACCGTACTCCACATAGAGTACTCAAGAACAATACTCTTGAATAATTCTTCTCCGGCAAGAAACCAGAAGTCAGCCATCTCAGAATATTCGCATGTCCAATGTACATACACATACCAAAAGAAAAGAGAACAAAACTATATCCTTCAGGAAAGAAGGGTATATTTATGGGATACTCTGAAAGCTCGAAAGCTTACAGAATATACTTCCCAGGATTCAAGAAGATTAATATCAATAGGGATGTAACATTTGATGAAGACACATCTTACAACAAATCCAGAAAGAGACCTGCTGAAGATATGGAAGAAGCAGAAGCACCCAGAATTCATGATACAACCATGAATGAAGAAATTCAAGAAGAAGATCGAGAATTTGAAGAACCACAAATATAGGTAGATCCACCTCCAGAAAAGAATCCTCACAAGAGGAAACCTTCTTGGGTACGAGAAGTTATCCAAGGTGTGGAAAGATATGGGGCTCCAGAAGAGAATCACAGAGAAATAAAGAGAACCAGATCTTGCTCCGGATAGGTAGCTTTACTATGTGATGTTATCAATAAAGAACCTTCCAACTATGAAGAAGCGGCAGAATGGGAAGAATGGAAGGATGCTATGATCGAAGAGTATCAATCGATCATGAAGAATGATGTTTGGGATGTTGTCCCAAGACCAGAAGGGAAGTCGGTTGTAACTTCCAAATGGATCTACAAGATAAAGCATGCTGCAGATGGTAGCATAGAGAAATATAAGGCAATATTTGTGGCTCGTGGTTTCTCACAGAAAGAAGGAATAGATTATGAAGAAACCTTTGCACCTATAGCCAGCTACACTTCCATTAGATCGGTACTTTCTTTAGCTGCAGTAATGAAATGGAAGATACACCAAATGGATGTCAAGACTACTTTCTTGAATGGTGCAGTGGAAGAGGAAGTGTATGTAGAATAGCCACTAAGTTTTGAGACACATGACAGGGAGTCTCATATGTGCAGATTGAAGAAAGCCATGTACGATTTGAAACATGCACCCAGGACATGGTATGGCAGAATTGACAGTTTTCTATCCAGTTTGGGCTTTACTAGATTCCAACCTTTACTACAAGGTTGAACATGGAAACCTAGTGATTCTTATACTATATGTAGATGATCTGTTTTTAACAGGTATGGATGGTTTGATTGCTAATACGAAGAGAAATCTTGCTACCGAGTTCAAAATGAAGGACTTGGGTATGATGCATTATTTTCTAGGCATGGAGGTGTGGCAGAGTGCAAATGGGATTTCCCTCAGACAAGGGAAGTATGCAATAGAGATCCTGAATAGGTTTGGGATGATGGACTGCAAGGCTATGGCCACCCCTATGGCATCAAACCTAAATCTATTGAGTGATGCTTCATCAGAAGCAGTTGATGCTATGATGTATCATTAGATGATTGGGTCCTTGATGTACCTGATGAACACGAGACCACATATTTGCTTTGCTGTGAACACCTTGAGCCAGTTCTTGACAGATCTGAGACATGTTCACTTGATTACTGCATAGCACATTCTGAGGTACCTGAGGGGTACAATTGATTATGGGATCAAGTACGAAGTGAATCAGAAGATTAACTTGGAGGGTTATGTTGATTCAAATTGGGTAGGCAGTGCCATCAATAGGAAGAGCACTTCAGGGTGTTGCTTTAGTATGGGATCAGGTGTGATCTCTTGGTTTAATAGGAATAAATCCTATGTGGCACTAAGTACCGCTGAAGCAAAGTATGTCACAGCTTGTTCAACTAGTTGTGAGGTAGTATGGCTGAGGAAGCTACTATCTGATTTATTTGATCTCCAGATGGATGCTACTTGTATACATTGTGACAACCAGAGTTGCATGAAGTTGTCAAAGAATCTAGTGTTTCATGACAAATCAAAGCATATCGAGATCAAGTATCGCTATATCAGGGATATGGTGCAGAAAGGAGCAGTGAAGCTCCAGTATGTTGCGATGGAGGAATAGATAGTTGATGTGTTGACAAAGCCATTAGCTAGGGTGAAGTTCTAGTACTTCAGGGAGAATTTGGTGTTCTCTAGATCGAGGTTTCCTCCAAAGGAAAGTGATGAGACTCATAGCCATTCTGACATGGTGAGAGGATTGGTTTCTTCCATGGTTAGATATAAGGGCTGAGCCATTCTGTCATGGTGAGAGGATTGGTTCCTTCCATGTCAGATATGAGTATTGAATCTATAGCCATTCTGATGAGTAGGTCATATGTAAGGGCTAAGCCATTCTGTCATGGTGAGAGGATTGGTTCCTTCCATGTCAGATGTGAGTGCTAGCCATTCTGACGAGTAGGTCAGATGTAAGGGTAACTGCCATTCTCTAGGAGAATGGAGGCACCTAGTCAGTTACAAGGTAGCTCAGTCTGCGACTGGGGGCCATTCTGATATGACTATAGGATTGGTTCCTACAAGATCAGATGTGAGTGCATGCCTTTTCAAACATGCATGTTGGATTGGTTCCTTGCATGTGTCGAACGTAAGTGCAGAGCCTTTATTGATCATTGGTTGAACAGATGTAAGTGTTGAGCCTTTCTTGATCATTGGTTGAACAGATGTAAGTGCTATGCCTTTCCTGATCATTGGTTGAATAGATGTAAGTGCAAGATCCTTTCTGACATTAGTTGTCAGATGTAAGTGCAGAGCCTTTTGGCATGGAGGATTGGTTCCCTGAATGGCCAAGTGTAAGTGTTGAGCCATTCCGATCATTGGTTGAATGGATGTGAGTGTTGGGCCTTTCTGACATGGTTTTGGGCTATGTTACCACATGGTTAGATGTGAGTGTTGGGCATTGCCTTTCTGATATGATTATAGGATTAGTTCCTACATGATCAGATGTAAGTGTTGGCAAGGCCATTATGACTTAAGTGTTATATATAAGCACTGAAGAAGACCTACATGGTGGCTAGGCCTACATCCAACATTAAAAAGGGTTGGCTCTGTAGAAATTATTGTGACAAGAAGAATCATGAGATAGCACCTATGAAGATTCGACATTGATGATCCAGCAGAGATGATCCTGATCGAGGGATGATCTAGTGTAACATCCCCCACCCTCCGACCGGAAAAGAGGACACTACTAAACCATCAAACAGACCGGGCAACTAGCCCCATGAACATGAACATACATAAAATGCTTAAAACATTAAAAAATACTAAGATGCATAATCATACATATATTCAGCAGAAGAGAAACAACATTCATTCATACACATGTTCATCATAGTTCATTAACAGTAAACATAATTGTAGGAAAGAAATAGACAAGGATACTTATCTCATAAAGAAATTGTCTCACAACCAGCTGCATCGCTGCAATGTTCCACCCAACCATAGGCCAGTGTGCTCATCAATCTCTCATCAACACTACCACCCCCGAGCTGGGCATGATTCCCCAAGGAATAAGGGACTAAGCAGGCTTACACATACCCAAGGTACACAAATCATCCAAGCCCACATAGTAGGGCTTATCAGGCTATCAAGGAGCTAGGAGAAGCTAAATGCTAAGTTGGTGAGCTCATGGAAGAGCTAAGGACATCTACACCAGAGCTATCCTGACCTCTAAGACACCCACGCACACTCGACACTAGGAATCAATCCCTTCTCTACTTCACAGTCCCTTGGGCCCTGACTTCCCTTTCCAGTTCTCTTTCGGGGTTGTTTAGAACAAATCCAGCCATCTAATTCTGTTTGTGTAGCTGCCAAACCCAAGTTTCTCAAGCATACCTAGCCTTCAATCCCACTCCACACAGTCTGAAGACCAACCACTCCATGCATGCAACAAAACCAACAAATACAGCTTTGACAAGGGAAAATAGTCCCTGAGTTATTCTTGTCCCTATCATGGCCAAACAACACAAATGTAACCTACAACAGCTCCAAAGCATGGAGGAAAACACAACCAACACAACATCGGTGCTCACAACAACTACCAATCAGGGAAGACAACAGCCATGGTTCAAAAATCAAGTAACAGGACATTACACTGTCCAGACATAGCCAGCAAACATGAGAAAACAACAGTCCCTTCTCAACACTGAAGCCATACACATTACACAGTCGGCAACGGGAAAAAGGGGAATGATCCCCTACGTGAACAGGAGGAAGAAATTATCCATAGACTGACAATCAGTGTGGGAGAAGGAAGAACGAACCCCCCACATAGAATCATGAGTCCTTTTTATCTCCCTCTGCATGAGGAAAATGAACAGCCAAAAACGATGGATAGTTTTCCCAAATAGTGCATGAAGGGGAACCGACTAGAGAGAGTGGGAGAGTGGCGGCGTTTTTTGTTGGTTTCCTTTCTCCACGTGAATGGAATGACCTAATTGGAGGAGGGTGCATGTGGAAAGGCCTGCCACCCACCACTACTCAGCAAATAACTGCCCTCAACTAACAGTAGTTTAGTGGCTGACACATGGCTTTTCCTTAATGGCTCTCACAGGTTAGACAATCCCCCCCCTTAACCTTAGGAAATCATGCCCTTTTCATTTAATGTTTCACCGTCATAGCTGGCTATAGGTTTATTTTAATGAATGTGCATATTTACATGATGCAAAACTATTATGTGCCAGATAGCATGATATACCATCGGCAACAATCCCAATTGTCAAAACATAGCAAAACCAAATTGATGGTGGGGCTTTTGCCTTTAGTTCCTCACCATGATTAATTACAATATATACATCATGTACCTTTAATGCAAACGGGGTCAAAACTGGGGTGTTACAATCCCCTCCCCCTTGGAATAGCATTGTCCTCAGTGTTCCAATACATAGGAATACATATACCATTTGCACAGCAAAATTTTGCAAATCTGTCCCACATTCAATTATTTACTTAAACTTCCAGGACCAAGCCCCTCGGATTCCATGAGCTTCTCTTGCTGGTTCTTAGCTTTCGGTTCATCCCCAAGTCTAGGGACTTTTCTGTATCTTGAGAATCTCTCCAAGATTTTCTTAAGTCTTGGTAATTGTTTGAATAAGACTTCTAGCCAAGTCCAACAGCTTTTGGTATGCTTCCATGATCAATGTGCACACTGGACTTCACTTTTCTCACTTGTGAAATGCATCATTGAAATTCAGTTAGACCAAGCATAATATAGGCATTAAAATTAGTCATTTTATTGCCCAATTGACATGACAGTCCAAGTCTCATCAAGGAGACTTTCTTATTTTTCATGCCTTCCCAACAGGCACATGAGCTCATTCATGTCCATTCTTGGGTAGGGATTTAACTATTCCAGCATTCATAATTATTTTAAGGAAATAGACACATTCTATTTTGAGCCATACATGCATTCAAAAATCTTTTGTTTTCACAATGCATAAGTATATATATATAATTAAAAGGCAAGAGAGAGCAGCAAGAGTTTTTTCCCCTCTTTGTCTTGTTCCACCCTGGAACCCACACCATCGCTGTGGATTTTCATGCTCTCAGCCTCTTTCACTTCACCATGAATGCTAGACCAATCCCTCTTGGTCATGACACTTAGTGTCTCTAGTCTATTTTAGACCTCTCAACCATGGGGCCTCCCCACATGGTTTGTCTCGGCTACTAAAAACTTCACAGTCTCACTAGCACCTTTTTCATTACTACTCATTCTGAGCTCTTTAGGACAGTCACATGTCCACATGCACCCCTAGGATGCTTTCATAGTCCTCGCTTCTAGTGATACCTATATTCAAACATTGAATAAATTCACATGTTTAGTTTATTCTCATCATTTTTTATCTCTTAAACAAGAGCTTAAAACACCATAACCAAATCATATACA
>LPNX010059600.1:392741-445684 GCA_001517045.1 Pseudotsuga menziesii
TATTTTTAGCTAGGGTCAGAGAACACTTATCCATTTGCCGAGGCAATATTCCTTCGTTAAGGAGGAATGGGGGCTCCCTTCTCTGAGTTGACAGTTCCTCGGTTTGCCATCCCAACTATTTTTTACATTTCATATTCACACATGTCTTACCAACATAATCCACACCATCTCACTCATGTTGCTTACCAAACATGTAGTGCAGATGAGACATTTCCAAAAATCTCCAATGGAGTTTCACTTGAAACCCATTTCCAAGATAGGGCAAAACCTTCCCATGAAGTTTGGCTCCTGTAGGCCATCACACATGATCTTCCTGCAATGTGTACCCCTAGTACATTCATCAAATATCCAAACAGTCAATCATTATATGATAATACAATCCAAATTTGATTGTTCCATAACCAAGCAATGACATTAGTAATTAAATTCAATGAGAATCTGCAACTCTGTTTACTACAAAAATTGATTTGCTTGGCAATGAGGTGATCCTCAATTGTGGTTCTCTTGTAAGCAGCACCACTATTCCCATTATAATTTTATGCTTGCTAGCATAACATGAATACCCACTTACAATGCATCCTCCTAACACAATCTTATGCTAGCCAATAGTGATTAGTAGTTGTCAGCAATTTCTCAATTCTGAAATTTAGAAGCCCAAATTGACAACTCATTCTGCATACAAACTATTTTTACAGCCATGAGACTCTTCTCATGAGGTTTGGCTCTTTCATGGGGTATATTTTGGCCTTGTCGTTGTCTTACCCACATTGCCATGCCCTAAACAATTTACCTGAACCTTGAATTCACTTTAATCAGCCAAACACTTAGTAAGTCTAGATGCATATATCTTTTCCATTGCTGTAACAATCACTGAAGCATTTTAAGAATTTATAAAATTCAAACACTTCCAGTTGTTCGCATATCAATATTACCAAAACTCATTCACTTCGTGAATCATTATTGTACTTTAATTTACAAGGTACAGTCTCCTCATTTATGTAATGTAAGGGTTTAGATACTTCTTACTTCACAAGCGTATCATTTGTACTACCTTGTATTAATTCTTGCACATGATGTAGGAACTAAGAATCAATCTCATGAAAGAATAATCAACAAATACTCATGAAATGGTCTTAATCAGAACCAGAATGGTTTCCTCTCTGTATATCAATAAACAATGAATAGTTACAATAACAATGTCAAGCAATAGCTTAACTCCATGAAGAATTAGAATACCTAAGGAGACAATTCAAATTCAATGAGTGAGTCTAGCTTAACTGACTCTTAGCCATTCAATCACACTCAGTTCACCACTTGACCAAAACCATAATTGACTCACCAAACCCTAACTGAAGTCGGAGTGCAATAAATGACTGAATCTCAACTGAAGGAGATCAAACACATGTCATAGCAATCCAACCATCGAGTTCTAGTGCTACATGACTTCAATGAACCCCGATGAGGTTAACTGAAGCTGAACTGACCATCAGAAGTTGGTGGAGGCACCTTGTTGACTCCAGATCATTAAATAATAATAAATAATCATTAAATAATATATTTAGTGACTGGAGGCACCTTAACTGACTGGTTGAACTGATTGTAACCACCAGTTAGCAATTAGGTGCATTAATGTCACTCAGATCACCCCCAGAGTACTCCAGTTAGCCTCCTTGACTGTAGGTAGGCGTGGGTGTGACTAGATGATGGCAATTAATGCTCCACTGATGTCAATTAATGTCAATTATACTTAGGATAGTGGTTTAACTAGTCCAATTTGATCGAAAGGGTGTGTATGATGGTAAATGTCTCCAACACCCCCCCTTAAGCTATACTCAGGAAGAGTTAGGAAACATAGATGCATAAAAATGCTAAGGCCTTGGCAACAAAGGCCATAGGTCACCCTGTACAATAAAGTAACTGCTTAATATAACCAAGGAAACGGGGAAAACCTCATGGGGAAATGCCCCCCCTCAAACTAAGCAGTAAATCAAGAATTGGTTCTTCTATGCAGCAACATCCTGAGACTATGCATGTGAACCTATGAATCCAAACTAAATGAATATGTATAGAGGAATATTCCACTTTGGAATAAGAACAATGCACTCAACTGAATCATAAATATAAACAGCTGCACGGTGAAAATTGGACCCATGTAGAGCAACTGAAATCATCTGAAGAGAGAGCAAAGGTTCTTGAGGATTCAAACCATGTGTGGAACACTCAAGAAACTGATATGTTGCATATTGGAACAGCAAACCATGAGTGGTAAAATCAGCCCCAATTTTTAGGAGCAAGTGTCCAAGCGGATGCAGAATGTCTTCATCTTTACTAGTTCTATGAGGAGATGAGCTTGTGACCAAAGGTAGAGAATCCATGGGACTCTGGAGAGCGAATGCTTGAGCTCCATAATCTGATATAGATTTTTAAAAAGCTAATGAATCACAAAATAAAATATCAGCAACCTCATAAGAGGAAACTAACACCAAATTCCCATCAGCAAAATTGAAGAAGAACTACGGTACTTGATTTTTCACACCGGTATTGGTGAGAGCAGCTACAAGCATGACTGAAAGCTCTTGGATTTTAAAATATGAACAAAATAATATCATATCAGAATGTAAATCAGATCTAAATAAGTTCATAACAGATCCAAAACTATGAAATCAAATCAAATCCCCAGCAGCAGTTTTGTAGGAGACTTGCGGTACTTGTTTCTTCACACTATTGATGAGAACGGCTACAAGCATTACTGAAGGTTTATGAACCTGAAATTTTGAACCAACAAATAGCATATCATATCCAAATAATATCATATCATATCCAATAATTTTCATATCATATCCAAAATTATGGTCAACCAAGACGGTAGATGCACAGTTTTCTTCTTCTTCAAAATTCTGAATTTTGGTGCATGCAATCCTGCATGAATTTACTGGAATATCTAGATCATGGGGAGCGAATGTTTCACTCTTATAATATGATATTTCTTCCAAAATATCCAATTTTTTACATATTTTCACACCAGCAGCAACATTAGATGAAGAAAAAGCAAATTTCTCTTCACTTTCGGAAGCAATTACTGGTAAATTTTGCACAGAATTCAAAGGAAAATCACCGGTGAATGTTTGCATGGAAGTGTAGCAGTGTTTTTCTTCAATATAAGGAATTCGAATGTCTTCTTATATTTCAGAAATATGAGAAGATGAGATATCAGAGATCTCATGAAATTCCGGAGCATCGGGAGAAGGAGTCACTTCATGGAGACTTTCTTCAATTCGAATTGAATGTGTAGAAGATTCTGCTTCATCTTCTTCTTGAACAACTTCATCAGAGAGAATAGAGACTAAAAATTTTGAGTGAAGAAATCTTGTGGTGCTGGCTGTGATCTCCAAAGTAATATTATGATCCTCATTGTGCTTGCCAAAGGTTTTGTCCAATATTGTCTAGACTTCCTTTGGGTATTCAACAGAACCAAGAATAAGGTAGTACAAGTTAGGAGAAAGGGCCAGACATATTGCTCCAATAGCTCTATCACCATCATTTAGCCAGTCATTCTCATTCTCATAAGACTCTTTTCCAAGTCCAATAGACACCTCATAGAGACCTCATCTCTTCAAAGATGCAATCATCTTCAACTTCCATTCTGAATAGCTTGTGAATGGGGTGAGAAGAGGGATTGATGAGTCCATTCGAAGTTGTACCTATTAAGAAATGCAAATCAAAACAAAAAAGGGCACTGTAAGGTCGGACAACCTGCACATTTTAGGCTTTCATCACACCCAGCATAGTCAATCAAGCAAGCTTGATCAACAAGTTCTTTACTTGGGGTATTAAGTGGTAAGCCTTGGCTTCTGGTGCAGTGCTGAAATTTTAAGCTATTGCTCCCTTTTCATGGAGAAATATTTCAAAAAGCTTGTTTTTGAGAGATATATCTTTGTTCTGCTATATGCTCTGATACCATATTAATTCTTGCACATGATCTAGAAACTAAGAATCAATCTCATGAAAGAATAATCAACAAATACTCATGAAATGGTGTTAATCGGAACTAGAATCGTTTCCTCTCTGTATTTCAATAAACAATCAATAGTTACAATAACAATGTCAAGCAATAGCTTAACTCCATGAAGAATTCGAATACCTAAGGAGACAATTCGAATTCAGTGAGTGATTCTAGCTTGACTGACTCTTAGCCATTCAATCACACTCAGTTAACCACTTGACCAAAACCCTAATTGACTTACCAAACCCTAACTAAAGTCGAAGTGCAATAAATGGATGAATCTCAATTGAAGGAGATCAAACAGATGTCATAGCAAGCCAACCATAAAGTGCTAGTGCTCCATGACTTCAATGAACCCCGATGAGGTTAACTGAAGCTGAACTAACCATCAGAAGTAGGTGGAGGCGTCTTGTCGACTCCAGATCATTAAATAATAATAAATAATCATTAAATAATATATTTAATGACTGGAGGTTCCTTAACTGATTGGTTGAACTGATTGTAACCACCAGTTAGAAATTAGGTGCATTAATGTCACTCAGATCACCCCCGGAGTGCTCCAGTTTGCCTCCTTAACTGTAGGAGAAGGCTAAGTTAGCCTCCTTGACTGTAGGTAGGCATGGGTGTGACTGGATGATGGCAATTAATGCTCCACTGATGTCAATTAATGTCAATTATACTTAGGATAGTGGTTTAACTAGGACAATTTGACTAAAAGGGTGTGTATGATGGTAAATGTCTCCAGCACCTTGCTCTTCCATAGAGCATTTCCGGCAGCCAATTGATCATGACTACCCTCTTCATGCACTTACTATCTTGCATTCACATCAGCTCTTGAAATGGTTCCAGAATTGTCATCAATTCATCATTTTAGCCATTAGTTATTCATAATGACACATGCACTATCTTTACGCATTCATGCATTGCATCACAACATTTGCACCCATACACATGTATGCATATCTATAACATATACTCATACTTTCCATATTCATTCTTTCAATGCATAACTACAAGATTTATAAAATCATTTAATGCATACCCACTCAATGCTACCTTGCATTGATTCAGGAATACTATGCATTCAAACATACCATGCATGGCCCAACCATGACTACTTCATATAGGATGAATGACTATAATCCAGGTCATCAGTGCTTACCTTCCTTGGGCTACTAAGCTCATCACAACATAATATAGGCATGACACATTTCTCTATGATTGTAGTATAAATTTCAAATACCCACATGGTATGAGACCTCTTGCTTTTACCACTCCATATAATTGTAATAATTAAACTATTACATTCATGGGTCCTACTTACACCCTTGACATTGCCAGTTTGGTTGGTCCTTTGCAGGAGATTGCAGAATTTGCTCACCAACTTTTGATTATGGTCTTGTTTCCTTATCCCTTTCTTCATAGGGTTGTTGGTCACATTCATCAGCATCAGCAACATATTCAGCCATGTCCAAGTTGTCGTTGGTTTTACAACTAATGCCAACACCAATGCAATAATTACCATTAGTGGTTTATTATACATGTATAATTCTCACTACTCTTACCAACATGTAATATCCTATGCATGCAAGGAATATATTCATACATTTCATGTATGAAACTTATAAATGTAATTATAATTAGCAAGATAGGGTTTAAGGAATTTTCCCTTTTCAAATCCCTCATCTTTGTATGGAACTGCTCTTCCACACAACAACTGGTTTGTACATACTGATAGCCACTAGTACTTTGTAGCACCACATTCAAAATCTATGGATCCCCCCTTGTTCCCTACTAGATAAGCTTTCCAACGCCTATCCACATGCTTCATTCTGACCTCGGGTATGAAAACCACACCACTTCTAACATGATGATTTTCATCAAATTTAGGCAAAACACACAACTGTATTTTGTTCTCAGTTGCCAACTTCAGCCACCTATAATTCTTCTTCCTTTTCAACCCTGGAACTACTAAAAAATCCACTAAAAAAAAGTTGAAAACTTCTTGAAAAATCCACTTCGAAAAACCCAAATTTCCTTGTACAGGATCAGGTCTCATCCCACCTAATGTTCCAACGTTTCGGCTGCCAAAACCACTAATTTTCCCCACTGCTCATCGGCAATCCTATCAGCTATAAGTCTCCGCTATATCGGCAGTTCCCTCGACTATATTTCTCTGATGTAAGCTTTCTGGATGTCATTAACGATGCCAAGGACTGTTCATCGACAATCAAATAGATAACGTCTTACATCATTTTGGATCCCCATCTGTCTAAGATTCAGAGCCCTTTATCATTTATCGGTGATGCCGAGGACTACTGCATATCGGCAATCGAAAACAATAATCATCGGGTAGCCAGTTTTCTAGGCATCCACAATGGCAGCAATCAAGCTCACCAAGGTTTCCATGGTCATAACCCTGTTAGTGGATCGGATCTCTACTATGTGTCGACAATTGTAAACTGAACGGGTCTGCTATGTCGGCGACCCAAACCACTAAAAATTTTCGACCTTACGGTGATCCAAATAGTAAATTTCCTTCGATGTGTCGACAATTGGAAATGTTACCCACTACGGTATTGGTGAGGGGATTTATTCTATATGCTCCATCGGCGATCAAATGCACTATTCATCGGGTTAATAGTCCCTTAGGCGGCCGCAACGGTAGGAAGCAAATGCCCTATGTGTTCTGCATCCCTAACCCTGTCGGCGGTCAGATCAACTAATCACTACAGCATCGACAGTCAGAACAATTGTCCATCGGGTGGATAGTCCAGTAAACAGCTGCAACGGTGGGCACACAAACAACTAATATTTTTCGATTCCCATCAACGGTCTATTCAACTAACTTCTTTCAACATTCACTGTCATGTCGATGGTTCCATTGTCTAAATTTAACCAGTGGTTTTGACTAAGTGAGCCAACGTTTCGACAGTTTTGTCATCTAAATCCCGCCAATCGGTGCTCCAATCTTCTAAATTTCGTCGATCGTCGACAGGCTCAACACTAAGAATTTTTTTTTGAAACTTTTCTTCTTCTTGTTGCCACATCAGCTGCTTCATCATCTAAATTTCGCCGACGATTCCATCACTTAAAAATTTTGGAAATTTTTCCTTCTTTGCATCGGCTCCTAAAAGAACTAAGTTTCGTCAACGTTTCGGCGGTCTTCGAAAGATCTCCACCAAAACTGCGGCTCTTCCTTCAACTCATAATCACCGATCCACTTCACTAATATTCGGCAACTTCATCCTTTATTTGTCGGTGATCCCATCTTCTATTCATCGGTGATCCAAACCTCTAATCATCGTCAATCGCCAATGATTTCATGACTTAGAAAAATTTTCGAGAAAATTTTCTTTTTATCTTTCTTTCCACCGCCACTATCGGTGGCTTCACCAACTAGCATCTTGTCTTTTTCGCCGATGTTTCGGTGTTCACATCCTCTATTTTTATCCATTAGTTCGTCGGTATTTAGTTAAGCTAGGCTGGAGTATTGGCTCAAACTTTTTCTAATTCTTACTGATCCATCATCAAACCTTTGCCGACGTCAACGGTCTCAGCACTTAGAGACTTTTTTAATAGAATATTTCGGCTCTCCCTTCCTCTAATCGTCGCCAACGTTTCGGCGTTCACCCTGTCTAATTTCCACCAACGTATCATTGGCGATCCCTTCATCTTAGTGGCGCCGATAGTCGATGGTTTTCAACACATAGACAAATTTTTGAAACTTTTCTTGCCACTGGATCAGCTGATTCATCCTCTAATTCTCGCCGATGCTTCGACGATCTTCGGTAGATCTCTGTCGAAACCGCGGCTCGGTCTTCACCTATTTTTCATCAACGTTTCAATGGTTTCATCCACTATATTTCATCGATGTATCGATGGTTTCCTTCACTAAGTCTCTTCGATGGCAGTGGAATTTCGGCGAACCTATCCACTAATTTTCACCAATCCATTCACTAATTCCGCTGACATTTCAGCGACCCTTAGCCATACGAAGCCATCGTTTCAGTGTTCCCATCCCCTAATAATTGGAAATGAAATCAACTAAATGTCGTCGATCTGGCTAACTAATTTCTCCACCGCCGAGGTTTGCATTGGAGGTTCTTCAGACTAATCTGTCCGCTGCATCGGGTGGGCTTCTGACTAATTCCTTCGATGAGAAAATAGTCTTACACTTAGAAACATTTCATGGACTTCCTTCCTCCATTCCCTCATCAGATGGTCTTCTGAATAAGCATTCCACTGCACCGGAAGAGCTTTACACTTAGTCTCTCGATGGGCCGATGGTTTAGGCCCTTAAGCAAAATTTTCAAAATCCTTTCTTCCTATCCCTCGTCGGGTGGCCTTTAGCCTATACTTTTCGCTGTATCGAAGGATCTTCTCACTTAGTCCTCTGATGATCCGACGAGCTCGGCACATGGAAAATTTTTGAAGTTTTTCTGATTTCTGATCTCTGTTGGGCAGAAGGAAACCTGCCTCTACTAGATGATCCTTCATGGCCCTCTGAGGCCCAATGCTACAATGATGGCTCTGTCATTGCATCTTCATGGCCCATTCAGGCCCATGCTGCAATATTTTCTCCAATACCATACTATAATGTCCCCAACCCTCCAACCAACGAAGAGGACGCTACTAAGCCATCAAAAAGACCAGGAAACTATCCCCATGAAAAAGAACATACATAAAATGATTAAAATCATTAAAAATACTAAGATGCATAATCATACATATATTCAGTGGAAGCAAAACAACATTCATTCATACATATGTTCATCATAGTTCATTAATAGTAAACATAATTACAGGAAAGAAATAGACAAGGATACTTATCTCATAAAGAACTTGTCTCGCAACCAGCTATGTCACTGCAAAATTCCGCCCAACCATAGGCCAGCGTGCTCATCAATCTCTCAACAACACTACCTCCCCTGAGTTGGGCATGATTCCCCAAGAGGAATAAGGGACTAAGCAGGCTTACACATATCCACGGTACACAAATCAGCCAAGCCCACGCAGTAGGGCTTATCAGGCTACCAAGGAGCTGGGAGAAGCTAAATGCTAATTTGTTGAGCTCATGGAAGAGCTAAGGATGCCTACACCAGAGCTAGCTTGACCTCTAAGACACCCACACACACCTGACACCAGGAATCAATCCCTTCTCTGCTTCACAGTCCCTCAGGCCCTGACTTCCCTTGCCAGTGCTCTTTTGGGGTTGTGGAGAAGAAATCCAAGCATATAACTCTGTCTATGTGGCTCCCAAACCCAAGTTTCTCAAGCATACCTAGCCTTTAATCCCATTCCACATAGTCTGAAGACCAACCACTACATGCATGCAGCAAAACTAGCAATTACAGCTTTGACAGGGGAAAATAGTCCCTGAATTATTCTTGGCCCTATCGTTGCCAAACAACACAATTGTAACCTATAGCATCTCTGAAGCGTGGAGGAAAACACAACCAACACCACATCGGTGCTCACAACAGCCACCGATTAGGGAAGACAACAACCATGGTTCGACGATCAAGTAACATGACATTACACCGTCCAGACACATCCAGCAAACGTGGGAAAACAACGGTCCCTTCTCAACAATGAAGCCATGGAACATTACACAGTCGGCAATGGGAGAAAGGGGAATGATCCCCTACATGAACAAGAGGAAGAAACTATCCACAGACTGGCAATCAGTGTGGGAGAAGGAAGAACAAACCCCCCACATAGAATCATGAGTCCTTTTTATCTCCCTCTGCGTGAGGAAAATGAACAGCCAAAAATGATGGATAGTTTTCCCAAATGGTGCGTGAAGGGGAGTAGACTGGAGAGAGTGGGAGAGTGGCAGCATTTTCTGTTGGTTTCCTTTCCCCACGTGAATGGAACGACCCAGCTGGAGGAGGGTGCATGAGGACAATCCTACCTCCCACCACTACTCAGCAAGTAACTTCCCTCAAGTAACATTAGTTTAGTGGATGACACATGGGGATTTAGTGGATGACACATGTATTTTCCCCAATGGATCTCATGGGTTAGACAATCCCCCCCCCCCTTAACCTTAGGAAATCATGCCCTTTTCATTTAACGTTGCACTGTCATAGCTGGGTGTACGTTTATTTTAATGAATGTGCATATTTACATGATGCAAAACTATTATGTGCTAGATAGCATGATATACCATTGGCAACGATCCCAATTACCGAAACATAGCACAACCAAATCGATGGTGGGGATTTTGCATTTAGTTCCTCACCATGACTAATTACAATATATACATCATGTAACTTTAATGCAAACAGTGTCAAAATCAGGGTGTTACATCTAGATCCAGAGATGATGCTCCAGAAATGATCCAGATCGAGTGATGATCGAGATCCAATGATGATGATCCAGATCGAGTGATGATCCAAATCCAAAGATGAACATGATTCAAAGATGAAGATGACTTGAAGAGGAAGATGTCTTGAAGATGCAGATGACGAGATGATCCAGAGAAGAATACCAGCAATGAAAATTGTGTTGAGAGAATACCTTCCTAGTTAAGAGGGAGTGTTGATATAATTGTAACTTCGGAATGTATTCACTTGTATTTCTTATCTATTGTAACCTGATTTTTATTCCAGGATGTACTTATGTCATGTAAAGCCTTGATGTTCCTATCAAGAGGATCTATAATGTAAACAAGTCATGTCAAGTAATTGTGGGTAACCCTCCTATTGTCTAACAGTTAAAAGTTCGCGCAATTCCAGGGCACTAGAGTTATTAGACTCACCTAGTGAAGTCAGCCCTAGTAGGGTTTTAGTCATGTTAGGAATTAGTATAAATAGAGAGGTGACCCCTCTATTTATCACACATCTCATCCACACTCAAGTGAAGAACATAGTTGAGGAAGGAGAAGACACTGGGGCTAGATAGAATGAAGGTTACTATTGTCAGGAGATCATATTACTATTTTGGGTTTCACTTTAGTGTTGATTCTATCTCTGAGGAAGTTTCAGGGTTTTCTCCATTTATGGTTTCCCCAAAGAAAAACAATGTGTTCATTGTGTCTTGTGTTTGATTATTGTGCTTGTTGTTCTCTCAATTAAAGATCCTAATGAAATGCTAGATTAATGTTTAAAATCTAACACTTTCCATGCAATTGTTAGACCAGAAGGCAAACCAGCAGCTCGGAAGGAATAGGAAAAAGGGTAAAAAAAATCATAAAGGTGGGAATAAGAACGAAAATGCCAATTTTAATGAAAAGAACGAACGTAATGCTAGGGGGGACAATCAATCCAAATGTAAGGTTAAGTTTCCTTGTAAGTTGTGTAAGGATGATTACCTCACTCACTTGTGCCCTCGTATGGAAGACACATCGAGGTTCATATCACAGGGCTCAGCTGAGCTGACCAATCCTTTACCCCATAATAAAAATATGAACTCGAGGACCCATGATCCTCATTTTTCATTGGGTGGAGATCAAGATCCATCGGAATCCATTATTGGTCATGGTTGCATCAATATGGTGCATGCTACTAAGGTTGTGACTCATGCGAAAGACTATGGTTCGTTGCAACCAGACCTTGGGAAAGAACCTCCTCCTACCAAGAGTCCTTTGCATATTGAAAATCCTACAGATAAACCTGAGAGTCTATCTCGCATTCCTAAGGGAGTCTTAAAGAGTTCAGGGCACAATCCTAATGCCTGAGCCACCCATAACTATTCTGTTGTCGAGGATTTGTGCCACACTCCTTGTGCGATGTCTGCACTGGAAGTTCTTTAGAGTTGTCCATTGCAAAGGAAACCTTTGCTTTCTACTCTTGGGGTGAATGATGATAACTCTTCTTCCATCATCAAATTTGAAACCATGGGACTACAACCTCACTTGCCTTACTATGTGTCTCTCTTGATTCATGTGGAATGTTTTAACATGACCGTCAAACGCACTGTGATTAACGAAGGCATTGCTACTTCTGTGATGTCTTTGTCGTGTTGGAAGGGTTTGGGTTCTACTGAGTTGTCTAAATATGCTACGATGTTGACTTCCTTTGATGGTAGATAATTTCATCTACATGGAATTCTTCCTTCTCTTAAGGTCCATTTGGGAGGGAAGACCGTCGCGATCGAGGTCGAGGTGGTTGATGCACCCCTTGACTACAATATTTTACTCGGTCGAAATTGGATGTATAGTATGCAAGCCATAGCCTCTTCTCTATTTCGAGTTGTATTATTTCCATTTAATGGCAAGATTGTTATGATTGATCAAACATCATTCAAAAATCCGAGTGTTAGTGCATTGTCAGGAGCTTCGATCCTGATTATTGACCACTCTTAACCGTTAACTGGGAGTGTGGGTGTAGGTATGTATCCATCCCTTATGGGGACATTTAGTTGTCCTACACCTGTCCTTATGATTGGATCTAGTTTTGATGGGGCTTCATCTTCATTGAATTTGGTGTCTTTTCACAATTCCCATATGGAATATCCTTCGATTCTTCCTACACCGAATCTTTCGAATGGACCTATTGACATAGATGTGCTATTTCCTGCAGCCATGATTGCATACCAAGCAAATATTGATTTTGTTGCAAAGCGTAGTCCTTCATCTTCACGAACGAAGGAGGAGGACCCATATGTGCTTCCTGCATGGGTAGTTGAGTACTCTCATGCACATGACTACCTTGATAGTGTTTTTCCATCAGATGAAGCTATTATTGGGGCTATGTCTGGAGTTGAGCCACCTTGGGAAGAGTTACATCATAGATCTTATTTTCTTCCCAAACTTGACCATTTGGAGCATGAGGACTTTAGGAATATTCTTAGCAAGAAGATTGGTAGTCCCGTGGTTCCATTAAGCTCTCCTGGTTAGATGGCTAATGGGAACATGGCGAACATATCACCTACGATTCCTATCAATATCTCTCACGATCCTGGCAAGATTGAGAATGTCTATATTGGGGTAGAATGTTCCCATGCTGAGATTCAAGAGTATACCAAGCTGTTTAAAGAATTTCATGATGTCTTTGCTTGGTCATACGAGGAAATGCCAGGTATTGACCCTTGCATTGTTGAATATGAAATTAAGATTTATCCCAATGCCAAACCTATTCGACAATGTTTGTGTGCACTGAATCCTAGAAAAGTACCCTCGATTAAGGCTGAGATAGAAAATTTGTTGAAAGTGTCCTTTATCTATCCCGTTCCCTTGATGAAGTAGGTTTCAAACCTCATTCCAGTTGATAAGAAATAGGGAGTGATCCGTATATGTACTGATTTCCGCGATTTAAATCGTGCATGTCCTAAGGATAATTTTCCCACACCATTTATTGACTAGATTTTGGATGAATGTGCGGGAAGCGAGGTATTTTCCTTCATGGACGGATTTTCCAGATATAATCAGATTCAAATTAAACCCAAGAATCAACACAAAACTGCATTTATTTGTCCTTTGGGTACGTTTACATATCGGAAGATGCCTTTAGGTCTTAAAAATGTTGGAGCCACATTTCACTGCGCTATGGACCTGATTTTTCATGATCTCAAATCGATTATTGAAGTATTTTTGGATGACCTAGCTACTTACTCTCTACTGTGAGTGCGTCATTCCTACCATTTGAGATTAGTATTCGAAAGGTGTTGCCACTACCAGGTTAGGTTAAATCCTCATAAGTGCATCTTTTGTGTGAAGTCAAGTCGCTTTCTAGGATTCATTATTTCCAAGGAGGGGATAAGAGTCGATCCCTTAAAGGTTGAGGCAATACTTCAATTGTCTCCCTTGAGAAATATTAGACATCTTCAATGTTTGCAAGGCATGGAAAACTTATTACGGAGATTCATGGTTAACTTTGCCAATTCGAATAAAGGCTTTATGCATATTTTGAAGAAGGACACTACCTTTTGCTTGGATGAGTGAGCCTAGGAGTCCTTTGATGCTCTTAAGCGAGCCTTAGCATCGGCCCCTATGCTTAGTCCACCCAACTATAGCTGTGACTTTTTGATTTATCTGGCCGCATCCATGGAGACGATTGGTATGGTTTTGGTTCAAGATAATGAGGAGCTCCATGAGCATGTCATATACTATTTGAGCCGAAACCTTATAGATGAGAAAATCCGTTATTCCCATGTGGAGAAACTTGCCTTAGCTATCGTTCATGCAGTTCAGAGATTGAGACACTACATTCTCCTTCACCAGACCTTGGTAGTAGCTCATGTCAATCCATTTTAGTTCATCCTCACTAGAAGGATGATCAGGGGAAAGTATAATAAATGGATTTTTATTTTACAAGAATTCAATCTCAAATTTGTTTCAGAAAAATTGAAGAAATCATTAATTTTTGCGGAGCTCATTTTCGATTTCCCAAGTGAGGAGGAGGAAGTTTATGAGGATACGTTTGTCGATGAGCATATCTTCCTTATCTCAACTTTGGATCCATGGTATGGGCATTAGAGGAAATTTCAACTCAAAATGGGCCTCCTAAAATGAACTATTAAAATAATAGTTAAAATAATAAAATAATATTTATTAATTTTGGAGGAAGAAAAGAAAAAAACTACTTTTTTGTTTGTATTTTTGACATATCTCCCTGTGTTTTTACTCAAATTTCGATCGAGAGAGCTCGTTGGATCCAGAATTAAATTCCGCATCCAACGGGTACCCAGTTGGCATACTTTTGACGGACCCTGCTACCCCAAAAACAAGAAATACCTGAAAAAATGGAATGATGACATCATCATTCCATTTTTTCAGGTATTTCTTGTTTTTGGGGTAGTGGGGTCCGTCAAAAGTATGCCGAGTGGGTACCCGTTGGATGCAGAATTTAATTCCACATCCAACGAGCTCTCTCGATCGAAATTTGAGTAAAAACACAAGGAGATATGTAAAAAATACAAACAAAAAAAGTAGTTTTTTTTTTATGATAGCTATCCCCAAATTTATATTAAAAAAGTGTTTAAGACCTATACGGTATTTCAAATTTAAAGAAATTTCATTGGCTAACACATGATGACATGGAATTTGAATAAAAGTTAAAAGGCCCATTTTGAGTTGAAATTTCCTTTAATGGATATTATCGTATATTTACAAACATTGAAGGTCCCTACTCACCTCTCACGGGATGAGTGACGACGATTACGTCACGTATCTAAGAACTACTTTATAGTGGATAACATTTTGTACCGTCATGGAGTAGATTCCATTTTATGTCATTGTTCAACCCATGATGAGGATGAGGTTGTGGTGAATGATTGCCATGGAGGGGCGTGTGGTGGTCATTTATCTGGGCTTTCTACTGCCTAAAAAATATTGAGATCAGGATATTTTCGGTCATCGATCTTTAAATATTGTGTTAATGTGGTCAAGAAGTGTCACCCTTGCCAAGTGTTTGCACACAATATGCACTCACATCCTGCCCCATTACATCTGATTATCAACGCCGGTCCATTCACCAAGTGGGGGCTTGACTTCATGGATTGCAACCCAGCTTCAGCTGGGGGGCATCATCATATTATAGTGGCTGTTGATTATTTCATGAAATGGGATGAGGCTATGCCCACGATTAAATCCAAAGGTGAGACGGTTGTGCATTTCATATTCAACCAAATTATTACTCAGTTCGGTATTCCAAAAGAGCTTGTCACTGACCATGGTAGGAACTTTCAGAATCGAATGATGGAAGAGTTGGCCTTGAAGTTAGGGTATAAGCAGGAGCACTCCTCTTCTTATTACCCTCAGGTGAATGGATAGGTTGAAGTAGTGAACAAACCACTTGAATATGTTCTCCAATGAACCATCGCACAAAGCAAAACGAATTGGCATATCATGTTATATCCTACTTTGTGGGCATATAGGACCACGGTTAAGACCGCCACCAATTGTTTTCCATATCAGTTCTTACATGTAATGGAGTCTGTCTTGTTGGTTGAATTCGAAATCCCTTCGTTGAAACTAGCTATAGAGCTTTTACCAGACACTTCCACATTGGAGGAATGTTTGGTCCACTTAGAGAAGCTTGATGAGCAGCGCCGAGATGCTTTAGTGGCTCTAGAGGTGAATAAGCATTGCGTTAAGGTCTAGTATGATAAGTATGTCCGTCTGAGGAGGTTTAGTGAAGGATATTTGGTCCTTTTATGGGATCAAGCTAAAGAACCCTTGGGGGCAGGGAAGTTTAATCCCGTGTGGCATGGTCCTTACATAGTCAAATGTGTGTTAGAGAAGGGAGCCTATGAGCTAGTAGATTATGAAGGGACAACATTGGGGGAGTGTAGAAATGGGCTCTATCTTAAAAAGTACTAAGCATGATCTTCAGCTAGGGCTGATTATTGTATATTATTGTATAGTCTTTTTGCATAGTTAGGTTTTCTTATGGTGATCGGGTTTGTTGATTAGCTTTCGTTTCTTATGGAAGATGTCGATGGAGTCTTCCATTTACATAAGATTCGCTGATGGTGCTAGCCGCCACACTCAACGCTCAGCCTCAGCTACTTTTTTCGAACAATGTTGCTGCATATAGTGTCATTATCGAGCTATTATAGGATTCCATTTGACATGGTGTTCTCTCTCTTGAGGTACGTCTTAATTCGCAGTTAGTAGTGTCACAACTTAATGGTTTGTATCATGTTAGGGATCCGACATTATTACCAAGATTCTTATGTATGATATTGTTAGAACAATAATTTGACAACATAACATACATACATGTTTCAATAATTTATAATCAAGTTGCTGACTCATATGCTAACTATGTGTTAGATTGGCATTTGTTTCATGGACTATAAGCACATCACAAACATACATTTTTACACACATGTAAATAAATAAAATAAATCATCATAAAATTTTTTCATTAAACATCCAAAATGTGACATCATATTACATAAGTGTCATAATACAAAAATGAAGCTTGTGAGCCACCAAAATATAATACACGGTAGTACAAAAATGAATCACTCTTAGGTCTCTAAGCCTGTGGAGGAGGAGGGGGGTTCTGATCGTAGTAGCACACCACAAATCTAGCTAGTCGTCAGAATAACTGAACTCATGCTCATGGTACCCCAACCACCTAATGTTGCATGGCCTCAGGCAAGTCCTTGACTTGCGCCATGGGTACTCTGTGTGTCAGTCGTACAAAGTTTGTGTGGATGCTTTGGAGCATCCACTCCCCATCCACACCCATGATATCATCTCCTCTTCCCGTCTGTCTCTGACCAGGGAAGCCGTCAGGCCACCGTGGTCTAACATATGCATACATATGACAGAGTGTCACTATGTGTCGTCACACCAAAAACATGTATTTTGAGTCTATATATAAAAAAACTCAAAAAAATGTAATAATTCAAAAAACTTAAAAAGAGGGTTGGGATTCGTTACCAATATCACCATATGCTGATCCTGGTGGTAGGGGCATGTCGTGATTTCCCCGAAAATCTATCCTTGCATAAGGGTAATCATCAATGGAAATAATATGTCGCCGCCACCATGGAAAGAAATCAGTTGGGTAGGGGTTGGACACCCTACCTTTGCCCATTCTGCACATAGCATCTACCCAACGTCATTGGGTCGGATCTAGAACCCCGTGATGAGGAACGTCAACTCTAGGGCTTGGCCCTGGAACATCCTTGAAGAAGAATGTGCTCAGTATATTGTCGAAACCGAAGTTTTGTACCCTGCCCATATTGCAGTCACTGAGCTGCTGCTTCATGTTACACAATAGTGTAGTACCCCAATCGTAGACTGTGGGTCTCATGCACTCCACTGCATAGAAGATCAATATCCACGAGGCCTGGTGGAGTGATGCTATCCCTGCTATCCTCCCAAGTGCCAGTAGTATCTCCTTCAGGCCTAGTACCTGGATGGAGTTTGTTGGGTTCTGACTCCCAACCTTCTCCGTGTCCGAAAAATAGTATACTACAATATACACATCAATGGTGAGGCCACCTTTGGGCCCGCAAGAGAATATGTTCACCACCTCTCCTCGTTGAGACAATCCTATAATGAAATATATGTCGTCCACCTCTATAGTGAGGGACATCCCGTCGATATGGAAAGACTCTGAGTCTGGATCCCAATAGTCTACTAGCATCTCCAGCAGTATTGGTTTGGCCCTTAGGTCACCAAGACACCAAAACCTGTATAGCCCACATGCATGAAGAGCTTGTTGAGCCATCAAATCACCCTGTACAACATCTTCTATGTCTCCATTTTCCCTCTCCCTCCATTCTAGGACCATCCAACACATTATAAATAATTTTTGGTCATTTAAAAAATCATGTGCGTAGCCGCATATGTGACTGTTTGCAAAACAACCACGTATGTATGTGGGTTTTTGCTATTTTTCCGTGTATAGCTAGCCCTATATGCAGAAAAAAAAACCTTGATTTCTACATGGGCCGAGAAGACTAATCTGGATTGGCCTAAAAGTAGAAAATTAACCATGGAAATTGATAAAATTTACATGAAAATGGAAGAGGACGTGAGGAGTTACCTAGAACAAGCGGTGTCGAACTTCACCAGCTGAAGCTCCCGGAATTCGTGTTTGAAGTTCTGAGCTCAAATGGGTAAAAAGTTTCAAATGATATGTAATTTTTGAATTTTTTACTATTTATAGAAAAAAATTGAAATTTTTTACCCCCTTTCTATAGTTTTGAACCGTTTCTGACTATTTTATATTGTTTTGGACTAATCTAGTGATGTAGGAGACCGTTTTGAGCGTTGTTTCAACTATTATTTTGACCCGTTCATGTCGATTTTAGGTGTTATGTGTAAACTAGCATATAGGTTAGGTGTCACATATGTTTACATTTTTCATGACCTTATGAACATTTCATGATAACCTTAGATACGAAACCATTCTATATTGTTACATAACCTTCTTGTTGTCTTAGAAGTGACATGATATGAATGGTAGAGCTTGACCATACATGGGTGCCCTAGTTAGCTCCTTTATTACATTTGGTGCCCATGCCAACATTTTTTTCCCTTTAGGGTGTGGGAGTCCTTTGTATAGTATCGTCATGTCTTTGTGCAAGAGCCTCATACTCCTCTTGATCTTTTTGCTGGCCTTCTTCCCCCAGGACTCCCTTATATCAAGTTGTAATTGCATTATCATGAGTTTTTCCTGCCTCATTGAGCCTTATGTTGGCTTACCTGACTTTGATTATCAGCCATATAGCCTGAGCTCGTCTCATGTCTAGCCATGCAAAGCCATTTTACATATCCTTTGCAGCTTAATTCCCATTTTTTTACCGGGAGGGGACCTTCCCCCGAGTGTCGTTATCCTACACATGTGTCCTTGCATTGAGCATAGGTATGTTCCGCTACTTGGAACTAGTTTGTTTGCCCATTGACATTCGTCTCCTCTTAGTTTGTAACTACAAAGAACTTTTATGCTTTTTCAACCTTTTCAAAATATTTGAAAAAGTCCAAATAAATTAAAAAAAACAAAAAGCCAGACAAGAAAAGATGTTATCTTTAGCAGTAGTCGAGCCGTGTCACCTTTGAATAGAGCACTATATATCTTTGGCAGCAGTCGATCCATTTCTCTGAGTTTATCTCCACCGAATAGTTAAGCTTCCAGTCCCTATGAAGCCTCTGTCGATGCCTCCTGTGTCGCAGAGATGTTCTATTTTTGTATATCGAGACTATGCTGCCTACATTCATTCACCATTTTCTTTTATGCTCTTGTTCAAAGGAAGTTGAAACCTAAGTCGTCCATTCCTAGTACTGATACTGGTTCATGTACATTATGATCAAGTCCTTCCACATTATACAACTTTGTTGAGTACCTCGTGTTGGATGATGGGGGATGCCTTAATGCCCTCCTTCCAACGGATTTCATCCCATCGACTGCAGATCATTTATTCTGGGATAGGAATCTAGAGTCATTTTTGAGTGCCTTGATACTTGTAGTCATCATTGGTAGGTTCCCTCACTACCAAATTTTTTTGGGAATACATCAATGTCCCCTGATCGATGGATCCTTTCAAGTGTTCAACCTCAACACCTTTATTCACACTTGTTAGTTTGCACTCTAGTACCTTGATTCCCATTTTCATTATAGGTGGGTGATCTCGTGTCTGTTAATGATATACATCAATGACAGTTAATAAGACGATGGAATACTATGTTCTACCTCAACACCTCTATTCACATAGTAGGACATGTAGTAATAGCGGATTGTGTAGAAGACCTTCCAGATTGGTGGCATTTCATATATGCTATCTCCTTAATCATGCCAATGTTCATGAGATTTAATCTCTCATGACTTGATTCTAGTCTATGTCATATGTTTCTAGTCATTATGGAGATCTTGATCCATTATATATCTTCAGCCTTCATGGAGATCATAATCCTTTGTATATCTTCATCATGGAGATTCTGATCTATCTATATTGTACGTGGCGATGACCACACATGCCATATTTTGTATCATGCCTATTCTTGGCAATTGTACTCTTATGTATCTAGGACTGCTATATCTACTTGCAGTTATGTGCAGAGTTTGATTATTGTATTGTACTATTGGTTGGCTGGTTCTTCATCACTCCACTTCTGGGATGGACTTATAATGTATTTCATCCATCGTATGACCTCTCTGACCTCACACATTAGGGGGCATCTGTTACAACTGATTTTACCACACATGGTAGATCACACCTTTATGGCCTTCCCTGTCCCTCTGCAGACTCTTTAGACCCCATGGACCATTTTTGTACCTTTTATGTTTCCAAGATCATCCCTAAAAACATGTCTTATTTGCTATACGTGACTTTTAAACCTGTTCTCATGTATATACGCGTATTTGACCCTTAAACCTGCGTACATCAGGATGTGTACAAAAGGCCAAATAGTTTTGGAGTTTTCCTTGATGTGGATTTGAATCACTTGTCTCTTGGCCTTCCATATGCCTTGATATCGCTCGGATTCAACCTTCCATTACCCCATTGAAGCACTATATAAGGAGCCCTTTGGATACATTGAAAGGAGGAGGAATTGAAGAGCAAGAGAACTATAGTCCATTATTGCTGGAGCTTGTACTTGAGTCTGCATCCCTTTGTCCCTTGGAGCACTTTGTGTTCATCCCAATCTTTCCTTTCCTTGTGAGCTTGCTATCAAGATATGGAGGATTGAAGTGGTGGAGGCCCAGGTGGAGGACTCAGTTTCTCCAATTCGCAGACATGCCAACAGAGGTTGTCACTATTGTAATCTCTATTTTATATTAATAGAAATATATTTTCTTGTCCAATAATGTGTATTTAAATGAGTATTGAATCCATGAATGCTTTTAAATGCTTATATGTTATTGATTATATATTCTAGAGTAGTTCTAACACAATTATATATAGTATGCTTGTCTTATTTGCGGAATGTTGAGATAGCAAATTACTTATACAAGTGAGAGTGGAAAAAGCTCAATGGGGATCTACATCAACCGTTCGGAATAAGGTATGTATCAAGATCCTTTAGTGTTAGATGTTTGGTTTCTCTTGCATATTGGAAAGGATTGATTTATGTGGTTACTCTATCTGTTGTGGTACCCCAAGCCATAGGAAGTTTTCTCCGTAACATCAATAACAAATTGTTTTCAATTCTTTATTGTTATCGTTAATTTCATAGTTTTTTATATTTGTTTAAAACAAATTTAATAAAAAAAAAGGAATTAAATCAATGAATGATAAATTAAAACAATTTGTATTATGTTGTTTAAATCTTAATAGATAACATAAATGAGCAAGATACTATGGAAAATGAACCCACTAATAACCAAGAGCCTAACCCAAACATGAACCCAAACCCAAACCCGGAGGGGGAAGAAGAATGAAACTCACAGATTCTGCCACGTTTGGCTACATTGAGGCTCCTTAGCTCATCTATTAGAGGGGCGGATCATTTGAGACAATATTTAGCTGAGGCATTTGACACAATAACAAACACAATTGTCAATTCCCAAGGAGCTCTGTACAACATTAGATTGTACAGACAATCCAGGAGGCAATACTACTATGATGGTTTGAGTTATAAATACATCAAAGACCTAAATATTACAAAAGACCAATTATTTTCGTTATTCTAGGACCTTAGCACCGGATTGGTTCCACCCACTAGTCGAGCACACATTTCCATAGACTGGTGCATGGAACCAAATATAAAGGCCAATTGGATGGATCGTTGGTATATGGTATTTGATGAAGACCCTCACGGGAATAGGCACATCCCATTTTATTTCCTTAGGAAGTTGTATGCAGAATTCATCCTAGGGAAAAATGATAACTATTTATATATCTTAGGCTTCCAGGGTGTTGGTCATGGGATGCCCCAAGATAGGGAAGGGGCCAGGACGAATCCTAACCATGTGCCACGCCCTCCATGCACACCAAAAACCCCTCGGCTATATCCTCCTGTGGGTCCTGTGATTGAGGATACACAAAAGGCCTTATTTGACTTGGTAGATATATTTCTTTAGCATGGGACTGATGTCCAAGGTAATGTAGGCCAAGGGTTTGGCACTTCTAAGTCCGGCCCATCGCACAGTAGGGATCCATCTACAGATCGCATAGGAGATGTAGATCATTCAGAGCATCATGTTACTCCACATCCTTGCACATCCTGTGGAGGCATATACTATGGCCCTGATTTAGACTTTTGAGACGATCGATTACTTCAATTTGTAAGTAAAACTCATTATTTTTAGATTATATTTTGTTTGATATCACAATTTTCAATTGTTTTGCAATTTATTTCTATTTAATTATCTAGTAAATTTCGTGAACAAATATACATTTGGTGTCCCATGTCACCCCAGATTCGTATAGTCCGCCGATTAATGTTGATAACATTGATGCTGCTGTCAATATTGCATATGGATTTGGTTCTTCACCATTAGCAGTAAGAACTATACTTGTTAATTTGTCAACATTATTTACATATTTATAGTAGAGATTGTAACATTCAATACATCCTATTTTTGATACAATATCTTTTATGCAGGGTGATCAGGATGAGTACATTGAATCCTAGCCTAGTCCCTCTCATGTAGAGGTAGATTCCCATATGCAGGTATTATTTTAAATATGCTTTTAATTATGTTTCACTTTCTTTGGAAAAATCATTTTCCGTCCATCATGTATATGTCTCATTTTCTTTGTATTATCTGACATTGACATATGTTACGTTATGCAGACTTCCATTGATCCATTGGTTCTTAAAGATCACCAAAGCGAGGTTGTTTCCAACACACCTATTCCCCCTCTCCAGGTACATGTATGTTTCGCTTTCTTTGAAAACATGATTTTCCATCCAGGTAGTATATATGTCTATGATTCTTTTTATTATCTGAATTTGACATATGTTATTTTATGCAGACCTCTAGTGAGGGACTGGTACATGAAGGGCACCAGATCGATGACCCACCTATGACGAGCCAATAGGTACATTTATGTATCGCTTTCTTTTAATTGTGATTTTAATGATTCAACATGTACTTTTTTAATTTTTTGAAATTGTCTTACAATTACTTGTCAACCCTAGTGATAGCATGCAAATTGGTGTTCATGAAACCCTAGTTGGTTTCCAATTTGTACATGTCCATGCATTTCTAGTTCCATCTCTTAACTTGTAAAGAGCTCACTAAACCCTAGTTCCATCTCATAACTTGTCAACCCTAGTGATAGCATGCAAATTGGTGTTCATGAAACCCTAGTTGGTTTCCAATTTGTACATGGCAATGTAATTAAATGTACATTAAACTAAAAACATCAAAAAATGTAAATTTCAACAACTCGAGAGCATGTTATTTTCTAAATTCTATTTGTTGGTGTCTAAAGACACCATTCTTGGCACGTCCAATGTGCCATAGATGGTGTTTGTATCCTAGGCACACAAAAGTCTAGACATTAGTAACATCATAAAAAAAAGAGAACCCAATGAAAATGTGCAAACATGATTTATAGATAAATCACCCGAGGTTGTACGATCATGTTTATAGTGTTCAGTAGCCTCTGAATAATATTATGTCTATGAATGGTACCCGTCAATCATAGTCTTATTACATTGGGAATAAACTAAGGATAAATAATTGAAATTGTGCTTTAGCATTCACTTTAAAGGTTAAATAACGCACCTGACAATGCACTCAGACGAGTAGGCCATCTGGATCATCTCTGGTGCTGATGGTGTCCATCAATTTTTCGTGCTCTATATGAGGTAGTAAGTATCGTACATGTGACCTATTTTTGTGACCAAGTGTGTGCAGTTTGATGTTTATACCAACTACTAGGTTGGTGAAGTGGTATACAATAGTTATTGGTCTATAATCCTGATATACATACCCACCCTTCCTTTTATGTCATGCTGCAAGTGTCAAGTACTCCCCTTTTATAACCATCGAGCCAGTTGGGAATTCAATATTTTCATCATCTATGACAGGTTCGAGAATGGTTTGTTTCCCCTCTAAGAAACATGTCAACCAATAGTTAGAACCCCATTCATTAATTTTTGGGGAAACCACTACATATATCTGACCTGCGAAAGGAAATAGGTCGAGTTAACAATACATTTTTTGAATAAGGTCTTACATTTCTAATTTCTACATAAATTAAATTCTACATAGTTCAAGTAAACATAATACATAAATGAATTTTCTAATTTAGGTACTACTCATGTACCTGCTTGTATGAGATCCGATATGTGATCATAGTCTATAGAAATATGTGTCTGATCATCTTCCAAATGGTCTATTTCATTAACCCCGTTAAAATTGGTGCCAAGTGTCACTCGATCCCATGTATCAACGGTATATGTATACTCACAATCATCCCATTCATTGATGCTACAGGAACTGCAAAAGCAAGCCTTCAATCTTGTCCAAATTTGTAGGGCCAAGTTGTTTGAGCTTCTAATTGAATGAAACTATCGAGTTCCATGCACTGTGTTCATCCAGTGTGTTTGGAATCAGTCTACAATTGTCACCTCCTAGAATATTCTTCACACTAGTGTTTCCTTTTTGCTTTTTCTCCCATGACAGATGCACACCATTTCACTATAGATGCAGCGTCTCGAAGGTGAGCACCTGTAAACTTCATCTCTTCCCTTTGGAGGGCATTTTCAATGCATGCACGAGCACCATCGTGCTCTCCTTTTCCATGACCAGTTTCAAAGTAGTTCCATACATGTGGCACCTTGTATTTTATGTGCAACAAACATAACCATTTAAATACATGTGCATTCTTGAACTGTCTAGCACAACCATCTGACCAAATAAAATGACGATAAAATGGTATATCCATATCTATCACATGATCATAGAATAATTTAAAGCAATGTTGCACATAATGGATGTCATGGGTCCAATCATCACTTATGTAGAAGTGACTTTCTTTCATCACACGTTTCTCTTTGTTGCTATTTGGCCCATGTCGATACATGATGTGCACCATTATGCTCACCTACTCAGAGTGATAGTATTAACTTTGTATTTCATTTTGTGGTTGTAGGTTGTAATTTTCTACAAAGTTAACCACTGATAGTATTGTTCCGAGAGGCATGGTGTCCTGGCATATTCTGAATTGCTCATCTTGCCACCATGCCATATCGACATGTTGAATGTACTGTTGGATATTTCCACGAAACTCTGAAATAAAATCACAGACTTGCACCTGGTGTAAAAAAAAAACATTGTTATAAAACCACATAAAAAAATGTGTACATGAATATTAATATGTCAATATTCAACAATTTACGTGTGAATTCAACAATTTAATCTTCCTGCTTTCTTTCCCATCATATAGCTGATATGTCTCATACTGATAGTTCTACTTCTCGATAATTGCATTCTCGGATGCTTGATATTCACTTTCATGGATGCAATCAGACCCTAATGATAGCCCACCACAATTGTTTCAAGAACCGTATACACATTGTTTTAAGTAATGTGTTTTCCCATCTTGACTCAGACACATTATGCTATGGATGAAATCTCTGGATGACATTGGTGGTACTATACTTGAGCATTCTTGCACATGGTTAGGATGCAAAAAATGACATGTATGTGCAAATGTATGGTAATATAGGTCAAACTCTATGTGGTACCTACAACAACAAGTGTTCTGGATGGTATTGATTCTAAGATACCAAGGCTTGCATTTTTCAAAAGATCTTTGCTCGAGCCTTAGCTCTACGTGGGAAACTTTAAACATCTCGAAGAGTTGAGTTTGTGTCATGTCAAGATAATGTTTAGCATGAGGTTCATTGTTTCTATAACCCCTACAATGTTTTAACAAATCCTTCATGTTAGAAGAATGCCTAGTGTTATCATGCCAAAACGTGTGCACTAGGCCCTTCACTGCTTCGACTATCTTCATGTCTTTGCGGGGAAACCTACTGCTAAATGCCCATAATGTTTCCATTTGTCCCTCTCAATCAAGTTTGTCTCTTCTTACTAAATATTTTTTAAGTGTCTTTGGATGTAAAGGCACAATTTGTGATGTGCATTTAAGTGAACAATATTGTCTTGTGGATCTACATACAATTGATTCAGTCAATACACGACGAGCCACATTACAGTCCTGTGAACGAGGTTTTTTTACCAATCGATGTGAATGTAGCAACAAGAGATTTAACAATGTGATTACTTGATTCATTATTCTTCATTGTTCTTATTCCTAAATTTCTTCTAAAATTTTCCATATTTCTAGATTTAAGCAAAGCTAAAAACAATTGGCATTTACCGGCTTTGGATTTGTTATCAAAATATTGTTTCATTATTTGAGAACAATGACGAAGGATAGTGCGTTTAGCCACCTTACCTTCCATGGAATTCAATTCACTCTCGTCCACTTGTATTCATTTAGGATTTCTCTTTCGTTTTGATGCAAAAATTCTTGTCATTTGAAATGTTGGAGTGACATTTACATCCACTACAGGCTGACAACTTCGATTAGGATATTGAACCACCAGCCATGGTTGTTGCTGAGTCACATTTGCATCAGGAGTAACATAATTATTGAACTCTTCAAAAGATTGTCTGTTTACTAATGGATCAATAATATCAACTCCCGTATAACCAACTTCCTTTAATGTTGCATTATCTTCCTCAGCCTCTATGTCAGTTATGTGTTGAGGGGGAATGGGAACTATTTGCTCGTGTAATGAATGCCAATGATTTCTTGAATCTTCCCTCTTTTTTAATTTTTTATTTTCAACTTCTTCTGGTGTAAGCACCTTCCTCGCTGACTTTCAACCTCTATTACGTACATTCCCCATTGAAATTCACCCAAACTTGTACAAAACTATGGAATTATGTAAGTAATGATTAAATTGCATGTTGAAAAGTTCTCTGTGCACGGGTTTAGAAGAATTATGTCTTTTGCTACAGTAAACCTATCCCACAGCACACAACCCAACACTTTTTATATAGCACATATCACATATTCGATATAATGCACCTCCGTTTTATCACATATGCGATATGGATACAAGGCTTTTTAATTAACGGGTAGTTTTTTTACATGATCTCCAAAACGCATATGCAATATATCACATATGCGATTTAGTGCTCACTAAATATGCAACTTGACTGATCTATGCTTATCAAATATTAAAATATTAAATATAAAATTGTTGTGCTCTTACTCAACAGCCTTAAAAAAAAAATTTCATGAAATGTTTGAATTTCTTGTTTCAAATATACAGAATCTGCAGCTACTGAAATGGTGACATTCCATTAGCTACTGAAACAATGAAATTCCATGTTTTTTACAACCTTTGTGAACTATGGTTAGTTGACAAAAAATCACTACATTGAAATCAATATTTTGAATGGGTTTACATTTCAAATTAAGGGGTAAGCTTTGGTTTTTATGCCTCTCACCATAAGCCTTATTTGAATGTTCAGCAATTGGTATGTTTTATTTGTTAATTGCAACTTGGACAAGGTCCTAGAACATCAAAGGCTAAATATTTTATGCAGGGGTGCCTTATCCTAAGTTCATCCTCTAAAACTTCGAATCGTACTTGATCTTACCATAAGTGTTTAGTTTCGATCTTTATAATATGCTCCATATCGTGACTTATATTCTTGCATGTAAAGTTTGGGGTTTATTTGATGATTTATGTCGTGTCGTATGCTCGCCATTTTCAAAGGTTGAGATCATTATACAGTAAGGTCGACATGTTAATGCCCAAGGTCCATTCCTTATGGTTGTTTTCATTCATGTTGCCATATCCAAATCTGATCCACTTGATTGCAGATTGACATGGTATTATTGCACTCATACATAACTCTGTAATGACATTTAATTGTAGTACGAACTCAGCGTCATGTCCTCCTACTTGTCGAACACCTGTGATTCATTCAAGTCATGGTTGTATGTCGATTAGGCCGGATAAATTATGGCGAAAAAATTTTATACTAGAGTCTTCGCCATCACTTTCTATTATTTGATTACCTCTCTGTGTGATCATTCTCCTCCGCTCATGCCAAGTTTACAGGGTTCTTGTCTGGGTTCACTCATGTCGCATTTCGTTTATGAGAGAGTCGGGTTTCATTTTTTGTGTTTTCTGCTTGGTTTGCATCCTGAATGCTCGCTCTGTAGCTTTCTGTCTTGTTGCGATTTGTGGTATCTCTTCTGTGCACAACTGCATGCATTTGCGCTCGCAGCCATGGCTCCGGTTGTCAGGGTCGAGCCCAATGACATGAAGCTTCTTGATGAAAATCCTGAGCTCTTAGCTGGTAGAAGCAGTTGGGTGGCTTCCATTTATCCGCAAGTTTGCAAACTCAAACCCTGAGGTGACTAGGTTATTTGCTCTTTCGCTGGTTGATGCTAGGGTTAAGGTGGCCAACCTCCAGTTCAGAGTCGATGAGCACTCAGTTGCTTTAGCTACGGGTTTACCGTTAACATGGGAACGTTGGTTTAAATCCAAGCAGATGAAGGCTACTGAATGGAGATAGATGTTGAAGAACCCTTGCCAGGATGTGTCCTTTAGAGCCAGTGTATCGCGGAAATATTTCAAGAAAGAAAGGCGACCGGTTTTAGATGTTATTCATAGGTATGTGACCTGCGAGGGTCGTCTTTCCTCTGTATATGTCTATCACCTCAGATTGATGACTGTTTTTCTCGGCTTGCCTATTAATTTACCCTATTATTTAGTTCAAAGCATGACCAAGATGTCTTCGGCCATTAAGAAGGGGCCGAAGAACATCAGTCGGAGCCTTTTTCATCATGGCCTTGTTAGGATGTTGGTGGAGAGAGAGTTGTCTAAACAAAATCGGTCATGGGATGATTTTCTCGAACAGAATGGCTTTATGGAATTTTGTCATTTTCAATTTGATTGCGCCGAGGAGTGTGTAAGGCATAACCAACCTTGGAAAGTCCCAAATCCGCCTGTACATGAGCCTGTGCCAAACCCTGATGATTGTACAAATCCTAGCATCCACGAAGATTCCGCCTCTACTCCTGTACAAAGCCCCGACTCTCCCATGCGTTCTAGGCGTAGGAGGAAATCTTTAAACTTTTCCCTGGTAACGATGAACCGTAGTTACAAACCCCGTAAATAGGTGAGCAAAAAGCCGAATGATAGGGTTACTGGTAGGTTTACTAGAAGTGTGGTATCCAAATTCAATGTTGTTAAATCCCCTGTGAAAGATAACAAAGACATTGAAACGGTCGTGTTAGATGACGAGGAGAATACACCTGTCTCGCATGATGGCCCTGATATGGATACTGAGCCTATCATTCACCATGCAGATAATAGTCCTCATGTTTCTGATAAGAGTCCTCAAATTGACTCTGTGCTTGATCCTCCAATTAAGGGCAAATCTATTGAAGTGAATTTACCTGGTTCTTATCGAATTGGTGAAGCAGTTCACCCACTCTTTGTTAATTGTTTACTGGATAAGATACGCTGAATGGAGGATGAAGTAACAGATATGGTAGCACATAGTGACGCTATGAAGTCTGAGAATGTAATTTTGAAGGAGAAATCCGATTCAGCTGATAAACGTATGCTGCATCTGAAGAAACACAAGAACAAGCTAATTCGGAGAGTTATGAAACTACAACATGAGAATAATAAAAATGAGGAAAAAGTTCGTGAGCTGAACGCTCAAGTTACTTTGATGCAGTTTAAAGGTCATTCACAGAATCTGGCGACTGGTGTGAATATACAGGTGTTTAATACTCCTGTTAAATCATAGTATTTTGGGAATACTCACTATTTTACTTATGTCTAGAAAGTATTTCAGGTTTGAAGTTTGTAAGTAAAAGCAGCAGGTGATAATGAAGTTATTTTTTTGTTTTTCCAGGTATTTTTTTAATTTTATTAATGGATTATGTAAGTTAGTTTATTTACTATCGCGTTTGTGTTAATTTTTACTGTGTAGTGTTGCAGATGATTTGGTTGATGCATTTTTCCTGGATTTTGGTGATCGCTCAATTTCAGGATGATCCCCGGAGAATCATTAACAAATCGATTGAAATCGTTTTCAATGATGGATACGCCTTCTCTCAGGTGTCACTAAATTACTAGTGTCTTTATCATTTTATGATTCAGTGTCATGGGTTGAACCTTTTTGTAAATTTTGGGATATCGTGACGTATATAGAAAATGACAATTTCATTTGTCATTTTTTCTATTTTGGACAAATTTGGTTAAGATTATCATGATGTAGTTTCCTGTTTTCTAGAACTATCTCCATGTGAGATTGAATGTATTTAAAGGAGACATGGTTTACTGTAAAAGCATCGATGGTTGGGAAAAGGGACGAAGCAGGATCACCTTATCATTTTTCTGTAGCTAAAGACAATTTGTTGTTAGCAGTTGCATAATCCTTTGACTAGTGATATATATAAGTATATTTTGCAGTATTATTACTATGGAAATGTGCTTATAGTATCAATTGATCTTGTTATTTTTCTTTCCGCACTTTTTATGTTTTGTTATATTTCTTTAAATAAATGTGCAAATGCATCATGTTTAACTGTCGATTTATGCTAGTTTTATTTGCAAATTTACGTCATGTAATAAATTTGATGTTATCATCATAATGTATGTGATATACTTGTTTACTGTGTTGTCTTGTTTAGATCTCAGAATTTCTTCTTAATGTGTTTCGGGATTGTTTTCACAGTAGCATTATTTGCAAGTTGATTCCAGGGTTAATATTTCCATGCTCCTGATCAGGATAGGATAGTTAGGATATATAAGTGGTAGTTTTTCTTTTCTTTTCAGAAAACATATTGAATCAGATTTTACATTTATATTTTGATAAGTTATCTTTTAATCTTGTTATGAATGTACATGTGTTCATAGTGTAATTTACAAAATTGATTCAATTTGTTAATATTTTATTAACTATTAATTCTTGTATTCATAGATTAATTGGTTAATTAGATTAGTCATCCAGTTATCAGTTGTGTAATATACAACTAACTTAGTAATTATCTTTACAATTTGCTTTGTATATTCATAGGTGTACTATAGAGTTAGTTAATAAACAGTAGCTTCACTTTTCCTTTGTGTCTCCTCCTGTAGCTGGGAGTAATTTTTAGGGAAGGAAACATGGCCTTAATCCCATCAGAGACAGCTACCCAACGAATAAGAGCAGCTTTGAAATCTTTTGGATTGGGTTGTCTCTTGGTTGACTATTGTGCCAATTCGGCCCGTCAAGAATGGCACTAGAAGGAGGGCCAGCTTAAGCGAATGGCTGATGAGAACAATCCTATTCATAATACTAATCACCCCTCTACTACTGAATTCACACCACCTTCTCGATCGGGTGAACTACAGTCATCATCTCAACTACAAACATTCCAGTCATCACAATTAGGTGAGACCCCACTGAACGATACTATTTGAAGCCTTATCTATCAGTTCAAATCTAGCGGTTCCCATCCACCTGAAGAACTTGACCAGTTTGAACAGGCCATCAATGAATCCCGCAAGATTTTAACCAGAGCTTGTTCAAATGTCACTGGGATCCAACCCACCGAATTGCCTCTTCCCTAGATCAAACGTCCCCACACTCACCATACTGAGTCTGCACCTGAAGAACAGGATCAACCTTTAGGTGTCTTCCCTGACCGTCAATTACAATAGTCTCTAATAGGCACCAATCAACCTTCATTTTCTTCAGGACCACCTGCTTCAAGAGGGTCTGGTCGACCACCATCACCGCCACATTCACCTCCTCACATTTTTCAAACACCATCTTCACCACCTCCATCACCAAGGAACATGGCAGGTTTAAACCCAAACCCCAATGCCAATATGCCATGGTTAGCTCAGGATGCGGTTGCTGTTCCAGGTGATCAACATTCTTTGCCAAAGCATCCTGAGAAATTGTTTCCCAAGTTCAATCCCAAGTTGAAAGAGCCCACAGAAGATCATGTTAATAAATTCATGCTAACAGTTCTACTTTTGAATGTTGAGCACGAAGATGTAGTCTATCAACTTTTCCCTTATACATTTGAGGGCAAAGCCTCGACTTGGTATTTTTCACTTACCGCTGGTTCTATTACCAGTTGGAATGAATTCGAGTTGGTTTTCATGAATAAGTTTGGAGACGATAAGACTCCAGCTATCTTGGTGTTAGAATTGTCTAGGATCCGTATGGAAACCAATGAGAAGGTCAAAGATTTTAACCAACGATTCTTGACTCTAAGAAATAGAATTCCTTCCACCTCAAGGTCGGCTGAAGATGTCACTACAGAATTCTCTACTTCAGCCTTGCTCGTGTCAATGGCCATGTTTGTTAGGAGAGTGGCCAAACCCACTCTCATTGAAACCTTTGATGAATCCATTAAAGTCGAGAAGGACATGTCTACTATTAAGATGAACCCTGGGGTAGACACTGATTCTGCATCTTCTTCTCGTAAAAAGACTGAGAGCCCTTCCAAAACCACAAATCTTGAGAAAAAGGGTCAAGATGCATTAGACTTAGAAAGCCTTCAAAGAGTCATAAAAAATATGTCCAATGAAATCATAGATTTGAAGAAAGGTACTTCTGAAAGTACTCCGAATAAAGAGCCACGTAGACAGTCTTTTAGAAGGCCATTCCAAAATACAGCTGCTAGACAGACCCCACCCTTTGAGGTTAATAATGTAGATGAAATTAATAGCTTCCTAAAATTATTAATCTCAGGCCTAGAAATTTCAGCTGAAAGTGAAACCCAATATTCTAGACAGAATTCTGAAGATACCCAAGGCATAGATAATAACACTGAAGAAAAACCCCAAGTTATTAGTCACTTCTGGGATACCACAGAATTAACTGATGATGAAGATGTTGCTGTTGTGAATGTCAATCAGCATCAATATAATACTAGAAGCAAGAAAAATCAGTCCTCAAGGGAACCTTCGGCAGCGCCTACAGATGACAGTGTAGTTGTCAAAACAAAAAACCAACCTTCGAATACTAAGTCTGCACCTTCTCTTGATTTAGAATATGATCTGGTTGAGGATTTGAAGAAAATCAAATCTAATATTTCTATCTATGAACTCCTCAAATTTCCTATGATTCGAGATAAGATGATGCAAGGGGTTTCTCTAAGTAAAAATGGAAAAACTCCCTCCACTCAAAACAGTTCTGCTGGTACCAAAGATGATCCAAAAGCTTCAGTTAATGCCTCGGCCATAGGTAAGAAATCAGAATCCTCAACTCCTCCTTTTTTTCTTACATTTGAAATATACAATCGTAAAGTGCACAATTGTATGATATATTCAGGGGCTTCAAAAAACGTCATGCCATATTCGGTATGCAAGAAACTTAATGCAGTCCCCGTGCCATGTGATACAAGCATTGTGCAACTTGATCGATCTAATGTAAAGGTAATAGGAAAGTTGAACGAAGTACTGATAAGATTAGCCTCAAACCCTCAGGTTCATTTCATCATTGACATAATTGTTGCAGACATCCCTGAGGCATATGGTTTATTCCTCAGCAGAGATTGGTCTAAAAAATTGAAAGGATATTTTGCAATGGACTGGTCACACTTATGGCTTCCTCAGAATGGCCGTCCAAACAAAATCAGAATTGATCGAGAGCATTATATGAAGCACACGGTCACTAAACTGGATGAATCAAACGAGCCCATGTTATTCACTGATACTATAATGGGCAATTACATGGTTGATTCCTTTTTTGGAAACCTTGAGGCTGAAACATCATCAGTCCAAGATCCAGAACAACAGTCTGAAGTTTTTCATTTCACACAAGTTTCAGACAAAATTCCAGTTCGAAACATTGCACATTTAGACCTGAATGATGGCCTCTGGTCTCTATACTTTGACGGGTCTAAGTCAAAGGAAGGAGTTGGGGCCGGTTGCCTGTTGATAGATCCCTAGGGAAAAAGAAATTTTGTTTCTTGCAGGTTGGAATTTGAGTGCACCAATAACATTGCTGAATATGAAGCCCTTATTCAAGGGCTGAAAAAGGCAATTGACCTAGGAGTTAAAGCTTTGGTAGTGTTAGAAGACTTTGAAATTATCGTTAGACAAGTACGCAACACTATACATTGCATTACTGGACATCTAAGAAATTATCAGACAGAGGTGTGGAATTTATTATTATCATTTGAATCTTTTAATATAAATTCTATTCCTCGTTATTTGAATCAGGAAGCAGATCTGTTAGCTAACGTTGCTTCAAGGTTAATTCCATCTGAAGGGATGCTTGCTGATTCTTTCTCTGTTGCATTAGAGGAAATTTAAACTCAAAATGGGCCTCCTAAAATGAATTAATAAAATAATAGTTAAAATAATAAAATAATATTTATTAATTTTGGAGGAAGAAAAGAAAAAAACTACTTTTTTGTTTGTATTTTTGACATATCTCCCCGTGTTTTTACTCAAATTTCGATCGGGAGAGCTCTTTGGATGCGGAATTAAATTCCGCATCCAACGAGCTCTCTCGATCAAAATTTGAGTAAAAACATGGGGAGATATGTCAAAAATACAAACAAAAAAGTAGTTTTTTTTATGATACCTATCCCCAAATTTATATTAAAAAAGTGTTTAAGACCTATATGGTATTTCAAATTTAAAGCAATTTCATTGGCTAACACATGATGACATGGAATTTGAATAAAAGTTAAAAGGCCCATTTTGAGTTGAAATTTCCTCTAATGTGAACTTATTTTCAGGCCTTCCATACTTGATAACATTGTCAATTGGAGAGTTTTTTACCATGACGAGCAATTAATCGAGTTTTTGACCATGAAAGACACCTTCAAAGACGCAGTCATTGACGAAATGGCTCATGATGAAGATCTGTATAACTTTTCGGTAATTCATAAACCTTGTTCGATTGAAGAATCTCTTAATCAAGTCAGTACTCTTCCTAGATCTGTAATTAAACTGGAGAAATTCTACGATTTGAAAGACAAATTTAAAGGTGCAAGGAACTGTAAAACCAACAGCTCTACTATGCAATCTGAAGTCATAAATTTAGGCTCTGAACACAGTCCTCAATGTGTCAATCTGGGCAGTAAGTGTACCCCCCAAGAAAAAATAGCCTTCATATGACTCTTTAATGAGTTTAAAGACATTTTTGCTTGGACATATGATGATCTTAAGACATTTGATCCAAACATTATGCAACATGTCATCCCCATGAAACAACAGGCTAAACCATTCCAGCAGAAATTGAGAAAAATGCACCCTAGCCTAGAACCGGCTGTTAAGAAAGAGCTTAACAAACTCCTTGCTGCTAGAATAATTTTTCCAGTGCAGCATGCGCAGTAGGTGGAAAATCTCGTCCCCGTTAGAAAGAAAAATGGTGATATTAGGTTGTGCATCAATTTCCGAAATCTAAACAAGGTTTCAGAAAAGGACAATTATCCCGTTCCGCTTATGGAAAAGATATTACAACAGGTTTCTGGATATGAAATGTTCTCACTTTTAGATGGATTTTCGAGATACAATCAAGTATTATTATCCAAAACAGATCAGTTGAAAACAACCTTTAGAACCCCTTGGGGAACTTATGCTTATAGAAAAATGCCGTTTGGTTTAATTAATGTCGGAGCAACATTTCAAAGGGCAATGGATATTGCGTTCAGAGGCCTGATCGGCCAATTTGTTGTCATTTACCTTGACGATATAACTGTCTTTTCAAAAAACAGAGCTGATCACCTAATACATCTTAGGAGGGTTTTTGAGAGTTGCAGGAAATATGGGATCTCCCTGAATCCCAAAAAATCCATCTTTGCGGTTACTGAAGGTAAGTTATTGGGTTTTGTAGTTTCAAAACAAGGTATCAATATTGACCCTGAACGTACCCAGGCTATAGCACAGATTTATATGCCTCACTCAAAGAAAACTATGCAGTCATTTCTAGGGAAAATAAATTTTGTCTCCAGGTTTATTCCTAGTTTCACTGAGATTGTCAGACCGCTTCAGAAAATGATTAAGAAAGATGTTGATTTTAAATGGTCTGCTGAAGAAAAGAAATCTTTTCATGATATATTAAAATCTATTGCCGAAGCTCCTACCTTAACAAGCCCGTATTTCTCTAAACCATTTATTTTGTACACTTTTGCTTCTGACTCTTCATATGCCACTGTTTTAACGCAGAAAAATCAGGAAAACAATGAAGCTCCCATTGCTTTTACAAGTTCCGGTTTTAACGGTGCAGAGCTCAATTATCCAGAAGTAGACAAACAAGCGTTTGCTGTCTTTAAGTCAGTAAAATATTTTAGGCCTTATTTGCTTAAGTCACACACCAAGGTTATTGTGCCATATTCTGTAGTCAGAAATATTTTGGTGCAAAAGGACCTGGGTGAAAAGCGAGCCCATTAGGTCACATCACTCCAGGAGTATGACCTGGAAATCAAGCCTTTGAATATTGTCAGAGGAAAAGGACTTTGTAAGTTGGCAGTCGGATCTTCAGATGTGTCTGAATCTGATCTGCACTTTATCAATGAACATTCTCTGTGTGAAAGGGAAGTTTTTCCAATCTCAGCCCCTTCTGATTCCTGGTATCATGACATTAAGTTCTTTTTATTGCATGGAAATGCTCTTGAACATTTAGATTCACACAGCAAAAGGGATTTGATATTAAAATCTGCCCCATATCAGCTGATTGATAACATTCTGTTCAAAAATAATTTTGAAGGGGTCCTCCTTCGTTGTTTAGAAAGAAATGAAGCTGATAGTGTGTTGCCTCAATTACATGCAAGGTCGGCCGGGGGACACTTTGGCAGAGAAACCACTGCACATAAAGTACTCAAAGCTGGGTATTACTGGCCTACGTTGTTCAAAGATGCATATGCCTTTGCTAGAAAATGTCAGGAGTGTTAGAGAGCAGGCGGTAGACTTAAAAAAGCAACATTACCTCTCCAGCCTGTTATTATTGAAGTCCCATTTCAACAATGGGGTTTGGACATTGTTGGTCCAATTACGCCAGCTTCCGCACAGTAGCACAAATACATTCTGACAGCCACCGATTATTTCACTAGATGGGTCGAAGCCATCCCCTTGAAAGTGGTTAACTCAGAACAGGTGATATCATTCCTTGACTCTTTTATTGTCACCAGGTTTGCCGTTCCAGAATCTTTGATTTTTGACAATGTTTCTTCTGTAAAATTAATAGAATATGCATTGGAAAAGGGTATAAAGTTAAAGTATTCAGCCAATTATTATCCTCAGGGTAACAGATTAGCTGAATCCTCCAATAAAAATTTAATTAAAATTATGAAACTCGGTTGCTAATCATCACAGAAATTCGCACAACGCCTTATCAAATGCCCTGTGGGCTGATAGAGTGACTCCTAAGGATGCCATAGGCAATTCTCCTTTCTTCCTGGTATATGGTAAATAAGCTATCTTGTCTCCTCATCTATTTTTACCCTCTCTACAGCTCTCCCACTCAGTGCAGGAAACAACATGTTCTCCCATGGAACATCGGATTAATACCCTGCTTAAACTGGAGGAAGAAAGAGAGTTGGCCAAAAAAAAAATTGACCAACACCAGAAGACAGTGAAACGCTGGTTCGATCATAGAAAATAAGCTAGTAGGGATTTGGAAGTAGGTGACCTAGTTCTCAAATGGGACAAAGAGCACGAAGACAGAGGAAAACATACCGAGTTCCAATGCCTGTGGTTGGGACTGTTTATCATTATAGAAAATCTTGGTCCTAGCACATTTAGGTTGCAGACACTGGAGGGAGACATCAAGAACCTTCCGATGAATGGTCATCTGATCAAAAAATATTTCTACTGATCCCCATTAAGAAATTATCCTATATATACCTTGTGTGGTTCTCTCAGTTTGTGGAACTTTTTAGTGTGTTTATTTTACTTGTTTGCTTTGAATATTTTCTCATATATATTTGCTGTTTTATTTGCATAATTTTTGAGAGTGATCAATTCATTTAACTTCAAGCTGATAACTTCTTACCAAATCCTGTGATTGATCTACAAATCATGCACTATGGTCTTACTATCCTGAATATTGTCATGCTATTTTATGTCTTGAACAATGAACGGTTTTTCGTCTTTCTAGATTTTACCAGAATTTTTTAAGTCATGTAAATATAAATTAATAAGATCAGTCTCTACAAAGATTTTTCCAAAAGGATTAGGGCAGCATTTGTCAAGGTTATCTATTTAAGTCTTTTACGCCACTCCCTCTCATGAAGAGAATTAGATTTGCCTCCCCATCTACTAAGATAATGTCTTTGGAGATTAAATATAACTACAATCTGGCCATGGTTGGATTTGAATATTTGTTTAAATAATCTGAAGGACAGAGGGTCTCATAAAGAGCCAGTTTGTTTAGGATCATAGATCTGCATTCGGTAACATTGTCGCTTCTGGTCACCAAGCCTGGACAATGGCCCTTGGACAAAAACGATGAGGGATAAAAGGTCTCATCACGAGCCGGTTTATTTACTATGGTGTAGATTGCTGACTGACATGGTTACTACCTGGTTACCAAGCCAGAACCGTGGCCTTCAGAATTATAAAAAAAATAATAAAAATAAAAATAAAAAACAAATGATGGTAATAGTTCAACCTAGCTAGGATTGTATATCTATAACTGGCAGATGGGATACTGGCATTCTTTGGGCTTTGAAGCAACCTTGTTGAGGGTATGGATGCCTGCTAGCAGCAGGGCCATGCTTGTGGTATTGATATTTTATTCTTCAAAATCAAGACTCTTACTGTTTTTACTTTGTTTGGACTTATTTTTGTGAGAGACCTGATCTTTATCAAATAAATAATCTAAATTGTAAATTTCTGGTAATTTTTTTTTTAGAAATGTGAAATTCCTGAATCTATTTAAGATGTTAAAATACTGATTTCTATATAATGGTATGCATGAAGGATCTAATTATTTGATTGCATCTTTTTTTTAGGTCAAGGAATCAAAGATAATTGTTCTTCCCAGTCAGTCGCCATCTGTTGTGCTCTTACTCAACAGCCTTAAAAAACAAATTTCATCAAACAAAATTTTATTTTGTTTGATGAAATGTTTGAATTTCTTATTTCAAATCTACAGAATATGCAGCTACTGAAATGGTGACATTCCATTAGCTACTGAAATGATGAAATTCCATGTTTTTTACAACCTTTGTGAACTATGGTTAGTTGACAAAAAATCACTACATTGAAATCATTATTTTGAATGGGTTTACATTTCAAATTAAGGGGTAAGCTTTGGTTTTTATGCCTCTCACCATAAGCCTTATTTGAATGTTCAGCAATTGGTATGTTTTATTTGTTAATTGCAACTTGGACAAGGTCCTAGAACATCAAAGGCTAAATATTTTATGCAGGGGTGCCTTATCCTAAGTTCATCCTCTAAAACTTTGAATCGTCCTTGATCTTACCATAAGTGTTTAGTTTCGATCTTTATAATATGCTCCATATCGTGACTTATATTCTTGCATGTAAGTTTTGGGGTTGATTTGATGATTTATTTCATGTCGTATGCTCGCCATTTTCGAAGGTTGAGATCATTATACAGTAAGGTCTACATGTTAACGCCCAAGGTCCATTCCTTATGGTTGTTTCGATTCATGTCGCCATATCCAAATCTGATCCACTTGATTGCAGATTGACATGGTATTATTGCACTCGTACATAACTCTGTAACAACATTTAATTGCAGTACGAACTCAGCGTCGTGTCCTCTTGCTTATCGAACACCTATGATTCATTCAAGTCATGGTTGTACGTCGATTAGGACGGATAAATTATGGCGAAACGAGTTTATACTAGAGTCTTCGCTGTCACTTCCTATTATTTGATTACCTCTCTATGTGATCATTCTCCTCCGCTCATGCCGAGTTTACAGGGTTCTTGTCTGGGTTCACTCATGTCGCATTTCATTTATGTCAGGGTTCTTGTTTGTGTTTTCTGCTTGGTTTGCATCCCAAATGCTCTTTCTCTAGCTTTCTGTCTTGTTGCAATCTGTGGTATCTCCTCTATGCGCAACTGCGTGCATTTGCGCTCGCAGCCATGGCTCTGGTTGTCAGGGTCGAGCCCAATGACACGAAACTTCTTGATGAAAATCCTGAGCTCTTAGCTAAGGTAGAAGCAGTTGGGTGGCTTCCATTTATTAGCAAGTTTGCAGACTCAAACCCTGAGGTGACTAGGTTATTTTCTCTTTCGCTAGTTGATGCTAGGGTTAAGGTGACTGACCTCCAGTTCAAAGTCGATGAGCACTCAGTTGCTTTAGTTACGGGTTTACCGTTAACAGGAGAACGTTGGTTTAAATCCAAGAAGATGAAGGCTACTGAATGGAGACAGATGTTGAAGAACCCTTGCCAGGATGTGTCCTTTAGAGCCGGTGTATCACGGAAATATTTCAAGAAAAAATGGTGACCAGTTTTAGACGTTATTCATAGGTATGTGACCTGCGAGGGTCATCTTTCCTTTGCATATGTCTATCACCTCAGATTGATGACTGTTTTTCTCGGCTTGCTTATTAATTTACCCTATTATTTAGTTTAGAGCATGACCAAGATGTCTTCGGCCATTAAGAAGGGGCCGAAGAACATCGGTCGGAGCCTTTTTCATCATCGCCTTGTTAGGATGTTGATGGAGAGAGAGTTGTCTAAATGAAATCGGTCATGGGATGATATTCTGGAATAGAATGGCTTTATGGAATTTTGTCATTGTCAATTCGATTGCGTTGAGGAGTGTGTAAGGCATAACCAACCTTGGAAAGTCCCGACTCCGCCTGTACATGAGCCTGTGCCAAAACCTGATGATTGTACAAATCCTAGCATCCATGAAGATTCTGCCTCTACTCCTGTAGAAAGCCCCGACTCTCCCATGCGTTCTAAGCATAGGAGGAGATCTTTAAACTTTTCCCTGGTAACGCTGAACTGTAGCGACAAACCCCGTAAACAGGTGAGCAAGAAGCCGAATGATAGGGTTACTGGTAGGTTTACTAGAAGTATGGTGTCCAAAGTCAATGTTGTTAAATCCCCTGTGAAAGATAAAAAAGACATTGAAACGGTCGTGTTAGATGATGAGGAGAATACACCTGTCTCGCATGATGGCCCTGATATGGATACTAAGCCTATCATTCACCATGCAAATAACAGTCCTCATGTTTCTGATAAGAGTCCTCAAATTGACTCTGTGCTTGATCCTCCAATTAAGGGCATATCTATTGAAGTGAATTTACCTGGTTCTTATCGAATTGGTGAAGCAGTTCACCCACTCTTTGTTAATTGTTTACTGGATAAGATACGCCGAATGGAGGAAGAAGTAACAGATATGGTAGCACATAGTGATGCTATGAAAGCTGAGAATGTAATTTTGAAGGAGAAATCCGATTCAGCTGATAAACATAAGCTGTGTATGAAGAAACAAAAGAACAAGCTAATTCAGAGAGTTATGAAACTGCAACATGAGAATAATAAAAATGAGGAAAAAGTTCGTGAGGTGAACGCTCAAGTTACTTTGATGCAGTTTAAAGGTCATTCACAGAATCCGGCGACTGGTGTGAATATACAGGTGTTTAATACTCCTGTTAAATCATAGTATTTTGGGAATACCCACTATTTTACTTATGTCTAGAAAGTATTTCAGGTTTGAAGTTTGTAAATAAAAGCAGCAGGTGATAATGAAGTTATTTTTTGTTTTTCCAGGTATTGTTTTAATTTGATTGATGGATTATGTAAGTTAGTTTATTTACTATCGCGTTTTTGTTAATTTTTACTGTGTAGTGTTGCAGATGATTTGGTTGATGCGTTTTTCCTGGATTTTGGTGATCGCTCGTTTTTAGGATGATCCCCGGAGAATCATGAACAAATCGGTTGAAATCGTTTTCAATGATGGATACACCTTCTCCCAGGTGTCACTAAATTACTAGTGTCTTTATCATTTTATGATTCATCGTCATGGGTTGAACCTTTTGTAAATTTTGGGATATCGTGACGTATCTAGAAAATGACAATTTCATTTGTCATTTTTTCTATTTTGGACAAATTTGGTTAAGATTATCATGATGTAGTTTCCTGTTTTCTAGAACTATCTCCATGTGAGATTGAATGTATTTAAAGGAGACATGGTTTACTATAAAATGGTCGATGGTTGGGAAAAGGGACGAAGTAGGATCACCTTATCATTTTTCTGTAGCTAAAGACAATTTCTTGTTAGCAGTTGCATAATCCTTTGACTGGTGATATATATAAGTATATTTTGCAGTATTATTACTATGGAAATGTGCTTATAGTATCAATTGATCTTGTCATTTCTTTTCGCACTTTTTATGTTTTGTTATATTTCTTTAAAGAAATGTGCAAATGCATCATGTTTAACTGTCGATTTATGCTGGTTTTATTTGCAAATTTACGTCATGTTATAAATCTGATGTTATCATCATAATGTATGTGATATACTTGTTTACTGTGTTGTCTTGTTTAGATCTTAGAATTTCTTCTGAATGTGTTTCGGGATTGTTTGCACAGTAGCATTATTTGCAAGTTGATTCCAGGGTTAATATTTCCATGCTCCTGATCAGGATAGGATAGTTAGGATATATGAGTGGTAGTTTTTATTTATTTTTCAGAAAACATATTGAATCAGATTTTACATTTATATTTTGATAAGTTATCTTTTAATCTTGTTATGAATGTACACGTGTTCGTAGTGTAATTTATGAAATTGATTCAGTTTGTTAATATTTTATTAACTATTAATTCTTGTATTCATAGATTAATTGGTTAATTAGATTAGTCATCCAGTTATCAGTTGTGTAATATACAACTAACTTAGTAATTATCTTTATAGTTTGCTTTGTAGATTCATAGGTGTACTATAGAGTTAGTTAATAAACAGTAGCTTCACTTTTCCTTTGTGTCTCCTCCTATAGCTGGGAGTAATTTTTAGGGAAGGCAGTGGGGCCTTAATCTCGTCAGAGACATCTACCCAACGACTGAAAGTAGCTTTGAAAGCTTTTGGATTGGGTTGTCTCTTGGTTGACTATTGTGCCAATTCGTCCCGTCAACACAAATGTAATATCAAACCTAGACTAAAATATGTTAAAATTCTATAGCGTTACAATGGACCCCATACCAATGGTTAAGACCTCCAAACCTATCCTTGGACTATCATGTAGTGTCTATGATGATATTGATCACGAATAGTATGACTATGACGACGATCATTATGATGATGATTATGAGGATGATGATGACTATGATGGTGATTATAATGTTGATGATGATGATGAGGATGAGGATGATGACTATGATGATGGGGATGAGGAGGAGGAGGAGGATGACTATGATGATGATGATGAGGATGAGGGTGATGATGACGATGATGACCATGATGATGATGATGATGAGGATGAGGGTGATGATGATGATGATGACGATGATGATGATGATGAACAATGATGGTGATGAGGAGGACGAGGAGGAGGATGACTATGATGATGATTAGGATGACGGTGATGATGAGGATGAGGATGATGATGAATAGTATGATGATGAGGAGGAGGAGGAGGAGGAGGAGGAGGATGGTAATGATGATGGTGATGATGATGACGATGATGATGAACAATGATGGTGGTGATGATGATGAACAATGATGGTGATGACGAGGAGGATGATGACTATGATGAGAGTTATGATGATGATGATGATGATGAGGTTGAGGATGAGGGTGATGAGGAGGAGGAGGAGGAGGAGGAGGATGATGATGATGTTGATGATGATGATGAGGAGGAGGAGGATAGTGACGATGATGATGATGATGACGATGAGGATGATGAGGATGATGATGATGACAATGATGATGAACAATGATGGTGGTGACAAGGAGGAGGAGGATGATAACCATGATGATGAGGATGAGGATGAGGGTGATGATGAGGATGATGATGAGGATGAGGATGATGATGAAGATGATGACGATGACGATGATGATGAACAATGATGGTGATGACGAGGAGGAGGATGATGATGACTATGAAGATGATGGTGAGGATGAGGGTGATGATCATGATCATGATCATGATGACCATGATGATGATGATGATGATGATGATGATGAGGATGATGATGATGATGATGATGACGACGATGACGATAATGATGAACAATGATGGTGATGGTGAGGAGGAGGAGGATGACAATGACGATGATGATGAGGATGAGGGTGATGATGATGATGATGAGGACGATGAGGATGATGATGATGACGATGACGATGATGATGAACAATGATGGTGATGATGAGGAGGAGGAGGATGACACTGACGATGATGACGAGGATGAGGGTGATGATGATGATGATGAGGACGATGAGGATGATGATGAACAATGATGGTGATGATGATGAGGAGGAGGAGGATGACCATAATGATGATGACGAGGATGAGGGTGATGATGAACAATGATGGTGATGAGGAGGAGAAGGAGGATGATGACTATGATGATGATGATGAGGGTAATGATGATGATGATGATGACCATGATGATGAGGATGAGGGTGAGGGTAATGATGATGATGATGATGATGATGAGGGTGAGGATGACGATGATGAAGATGATGATGACGATGATGATGAGGAGGAGCAGGATGACGATGATGATGAGAATGATGATGAGGATGATGAGGATGAGGGTGATGATGAGGATGATGATGATGATGAAGATGATGACGATGACAATGATGATGAACAATGATGGTGATGATGATGAGGAGGAGGAGGATGACTATGATGATGATGATAATGATGACCATGATGATGATGATGATGACGAGGATGATGATGATGATGATGAAAATGACAACGATGATGAACAATGATGGTGATGAGGAGGAGGAGGAGGATGACAATGACAATGATGATGAGGATGAGGGTGATTATGAGGAGGAGGAGGAGGAGGATGATGATGATGATGACGATGACGATGATGATGAACAATGATGGTGATGACGAGGAGGAGGAGGAGGATGACCATAATGACGATGACGAGGATGAGGGTGATGATGATGATGATGATGATGATGATGAACAATGATGGTGATGATGAGGAGGAGGAGGATGATGACTATGATGATGAGGATGAGGATGAGGGTGATGATGATGATGGTGACCATGATGATGATGAGGATGATGACAATGACGATGAGGATAACGGTAATGATGATGACGACGACGATGATGATGATGATAATGACGATGACGACGATTATGAACAATGATGGTGATGATGATGATAATGAGGATAAGGATGATGATGATGACGACAATGACAAGGAACAATGATGATGATGATGTGTAACAACTTAAATAATAACAACAAACAATAATAATAATAATAAACATATATATATATAAAATAAATAATAATAATTAATAATGTCTTTACGAAAAGACATGACTATTAATGAAAGGGTATTTCACCAAAATATAAATAACAGACCCTCATATGTAATTCATCATCTTATCTATTATCCATTTTATTATTACTTACCAACATGTGGGATTCAGATTACCTATGGGAATTTTAGAGAATTTACGAATGTTAAAGAAGCTTTTACTGCTTCAAGTGGTATCAGAGCCTCATTGGCTAGATCCCGGCCTTTGGCCATATTTTTGGCTTTTAGCCATCACCCAGGTTTCCTAGAATTTTTGGGTTTCCAAAAAAAATAGGACTTTGTCCTTAAAAAATAAAAAAAAGGGTAAAAGTAACTCCCCCCCCAAAAAGAGGATTTAAAGAAAAAAGTGAAGAAAAAAGTAAAAGCAAAAAAAAAAAGACTAAAAGAACGAGAGAGAAAAAAAAGGTTAAAAAAGAAAAGATAAAATTAAAAAGTGCATAATAATATAAAAAGTGCATAATAATAACTACAAAGAAGCAAGTGGGATTTGAACCTAGGTGGGGAAAGTAACACTTACTCCCCCCAACCACCCAATCTACTTGCATTTTACAAAAGTATTGGAAAAAATAAAAATCAAGGACTAGAATTTGGAAGCTTATATATTATTTATATAACTTAAGTTTAAAAATAATAATAACAATAATTATTATTATTTTATTAAAAAAATAATTTTTTTTGGAAAAAAGAAAGGTTATTTGACCTAACAAGAAATAGTCGAAGAAAGTTTTTCTAAAAGAGACATATTGAGAATTATTAAAGCTTTTGTATCTACCCTTCTAGAAGAAACGAAGACAAAAGTGAAGTAGAAACATAGTCACAAACAATGGCTACTACATATTCGGAAATGAAGGCACAGCTACAAACAACAGTGGACGAGTTAGAACAATACAAGGCGATCAATAAAAGTATACAAGCTGAGGTTGAGACAAAAAATTGGTTGAAAGAGTGGAAAGACGATGAGAATCACCGCTTATGGAATTAGAATCGACAGCTAGAACGAACCATAAGAGATAACAAGAAAATGTTATATGATCAGGATAAAGAAATATCATGTTTAAAAATTCATAATCAAAACCTAGAAGACCAGATCAAAAAGTCAAAAAATGACAACAAATCACCATATGGATGCGATAATGAATTAGAAGAAGAAATAAAGAATCTAAACAAACTCATCATTGAAAAAGATGCTGAATTGGCGCAAGTCTGGATAAGGTTAGAAATCATGGAGCAGAGTTACGTAATCATAAACAACAAAAAGAAAAACTCCAGCAGCAGTATGACGACAGTAAGAAGACACATAAGTTAGAACTGACAAAAGTCAACAAGATTTTATCAAGCCATTCCGAAGAAATTTTCAGATTAGGTAATCATAACAAGACACTAGTCACAAAAATTAAGAAGTTGAAAAGTAGTTGGAAGATAGAACAATCTACGGAAGACATTGAAGGAAAACTTCTAGACAAACAGGAAGAAAATCGTTGTATCAGAAGGCATAATGAAGATCTTAAGGAACAACTTAAGAAGTCTGAAGATGACAGAAAATCACATGTAGAAGTGATTAAGAAGTTTCAAAATGATAACATGCAGTTAGAAAACAACTCGGAAAAGATACAAAACGAAGCTTTAAAACCTCAAGAGACGAAAAACACAACTTTCTACTCAGATCAATGCTAAACAAATGGCACTCGTAAAAGACAATGACATTGTGAAAATTCCATATTGACACCCCAACCATAAAAACATATATTCTAAAAAGTGGGAAATGTCGAAAGATAACGATATCAATGTGATCAAATCTCCTAACGATAGATTAGTATGGAATGCCAACAGTCCACAACAAATCAATTTGGGATGGATTGATTTATCCACATATCAAAAGTTGTGCTCAACTCTTAGTAGTTCATATCGACACGTTTCATCAGCTGTGACAGCACACAAGATGATGCAGAAACATTATAAGGCTTTGAGGACAAATCCTTTCTAAGGAAGTGGCAATATAACAACTTAAATAATAACAACAAACAATAATAATAATAATAATAATAATAATAAACATATATATATAAAATAATTAATAATAATTAATAATGTCTTTACGAAAAGACATGACTATTAATGAAAGGGTATTTCACCAAAATATAAATAACAGACCCTCATATGTAATTCATCATCTTATCTATTATCCATTTTATTATTACTTACCAACATGTGGGATTCAGATTACCTATGGGAATTTTAGAGAATTTACGAATGTTAAAGAATCTTTTACTGCTTCATGATGATAGGTTTAGTTGAAACTTTGATTTGATTTTATTTTCAAGCATTTGCAATGGAATGGTGATGATGAGGAGGAGGAGGATGACAATGATGAAGATGAGGATGATGAATATGATGATGATGATGATCGCGACGACAATGATGATGAACAATGATGGTGATGATTATGATGATGATGATGATGGCGACGATGATGATGATCACGATGATGATGATGATGATCACGATGACTATGGCTATGATGATGATTATGATGATGAGGACGATCATAGTAGTGATATTTCTCCCGCTTACTATACATACTAATTACTAAATCTTAAAAACTGTCGAAATCTTTAATACACATATAAACACTCATTACACTGATGGCCACACACTTGTTTGAAGATTCCTAGTACTAGATGATCTGTTCTATTCTATGGACCGTACATTTGCAGACATCGATGAACAACCGTCAACTCGTCATATCTCTCCCGTCCCCCTCTCATATATATCCCATAACCATCCCTCCCTTCCCCTTATATTTCTCCTCCCTTCATCCCCCCTACCCATCCCTCCCTCTCATGATTCCCTCTACACCTTCCTCTCCCTCCTTTGACTCCCCTCGCCCTCTTAACCAATCTAATGTTGGGCCATGAGCTACCCCATAGACCATCTGGATGGAATATTGGGAGTCTAAATGGTATTATAATGGGAAAAGGATGCCATTACTCTTTTTTACTATCATACCGAATTAGTTAAGCAAAAACGCATATGCGGTATAAAGCATATGCATTATAGCTTATTCATATTGCATCCGCTCAGGGTCAATGGCGACATTCCTCAAGGTATAAAAATAGTTGTTAATAACTTCTTCTTTTGGTTTTTTTCTTTGTTAAATATATATTGTGAACATATAATACAATAAGGCTTTAGTTCATTTTCTGCATTTGGAAGAAATTGTGTACTAATGGACGATATCTCGATTGTATCTCAAACGTTGTATTAATCATTTTTCCCTTGGTTTGATAGTCGATATCTCATGTTCATGAATCTCCTTCGATATAATTTTTTCTCACAATTCCCAACAACAATATGCCTTTTAATTCACTACAAAAATCCTGCTAATTTGTTGTAAATACGAAGTTGTGAGTGTGGATATCCTAACCGTCTTGCAAAGCCGACAATCTCGCATGCTCCTTCAACATTGTTGATGCCTCAGCTAGAACAAGATGCATTCTCTTGTCGAAACCGAGTAGCTTCTGTAGAATGTTTCCAGACAAAGTAGAGTGCCACTCCCTCGTATACAGACTGAACTCTAGAATCACCCGCCATTTCTTTTGAAAGGCTATGTGGTACGTAGCATGGTGCGATTCTAACAACCATGCGCCAAATGATAAAATACCCAACCATACCCCTCATTGTATGTTCACATATTAACATTGTGTTTAAAAAACAAATATTATTTTTATAGCGGATGATCACAGGCCACACCACGTTTTCCTATTTACCTTTCTCTGTTACGTTGCATTACTATTAAAAAAGATTACAAACCTTTGTTTATTCAAATACACCATAATGTGATTTAGGTTGCTTACACATGACAAACTTAGATAAGAGGCCAAAATAAGCTAAATGAGTGCCTGTAAACAAATTTTAAGAGAAAAATAAATAAATCAAAACAACAGTCCACCTTATAGTTATTAAAGCTTATTATTATTATTACTTTTTATTTCAGGCTAGAGATGTTTTTATGAACATTTATAATTAGTTTAACTTCCTACAACTCACACGTATGGGTTTTTTAACCTATATTTAAAAGCTTGACCTTAATAACTGAAAAGACTTTAAACTATTGATTGGTTCATGTCATCTTTCAACCAAAAGTTTACTTTTTTATTACTAGTAGATAGAGGGGTTATTAAGACAATATTTGTCTAAATTGTCTCAACTTAAGACAAAAAAAAATTGTGTATTGTCTTAAGTATTGTATCTAAACGGGTGTCTTAAACTATTGTCTTAAATTATTGTCTTAGATTTAAGATATTAGTTTAATGCACTAGCTTAAAGACGATATTTAAGACAATACACAATTTTCTTTTTATCTTAAGTTGAGATAATTTACAAAAGTATTGTCTCAAATATTGTCTTAAGATCCCCATTTATGTAAATTTTCTAGTTGAGACAATTTACACTGATATTGTCTCAATACCCTCTTTTGTGTCTAAATACAATTTTCTTAAAAAATAAACTACAATATTCTAGATTGTATTGATTTTTGGAAGGACACACTGGAATTGAACCACTAATCTTTTGCTTTGTAAAGTAGATGCTCTACCATTGAACTAGTGTCCTTTAAATAACTAAGGAAAAAATGTATATTGTTGAGTAAAACCTAAAGAAATGCCATGTCAACTAATAATACCTATTAACCAAATATATTGATTTAGAATATAGATGAGAATCGAAATATGCCGAGAGTGTGTGAACGGATCAAGGAGGTGTGTGGTGGAACCAATCTACGTTGAATGTTTACACTAGTGAATGTATGGCGACTATTGGAAGGATCGATTTCAAGGAGAGTGTTGCTAAAGAAACATGATGTTACAATGTAATGCAACTAGTTGCAACGATTCAAATTTATAAAAAATAGCAAATTTTACAAGATAAAGTTTAAATCTTTAAAAATTGCAAATTTTATAAGATAAAGTTCAAATCTTTAAAAATTGCAAAATATTTTGTAAAGGTTGAGAAATTTTATTCAAATCGTATACTCATTTAGAACCCCTTTGAATTCCAAAGAATTAAAAAATAATGCATAAAACCTACAAACAACAAATGAAAACCATGACAAACTTAGGGTTGTATGACTAAAAAAATTGTAGTGGCAATTTTTTCCTTTGTTTTTGTTTTCATTTATGAATCATATTTTCTAACCCGTCATTTTAGGAACCAATATTTGTGTTATGATAACTATTTTTAAGTTTGGATTAGGCTTATTTAAATAAAATTTTCGCAAGTTTTAAATGTCATATGCAAATAAACTATATAGAACACTGATATCATTCATATTGTCTGTATGTTACTTATATTATGGTCCCCAGCATAGCTTCACCGTAATGGATAAAGGTAAAGGTTTAATAGAGAAATCTAATGAGTGTGCATTAACCTTGTTTTAATAGAGAATTTTTGTATGTTCGTTAAAAAATATAGGAATACATTTATATTATGATTCATTAATGATTCATTTATATTATGCAACATGCATATTATGATTCATTAATGATTTCTTATGTGCAAAAAAACAACTCTTTCAACGATTGTTTCTATTGTAAAAAATTATTGTTCATAGTTGGCCCTAAAACTAGTGACAATGTCGAGCACATCCCCACCAGGTGGCTTTTGTTTTAAAGAAAAATTTGAAAAATAATTTTTTTTTCTTTTTAAAAACTGAAATTAACGACACTCAAAATCTAAAAACTGAAATTTACTCTCTCGTTAAAAAGTTTGATATCAAACACTCCAAAAAAAAAGTAACCATTCAACCTGGACCTAGTATCTTTTTAGACATACCAGTCACCCTCTTACGGGCGAGGGATGACCATCAAAATGTGAGCATTCAAACCTACTACAATGAAATTTTAAAGTTAGACTCTAACTCGTAAGGCAATGCCAAAAAATCGAAAGGAAAAACATGGTAGGATTGTAATCGAGCGTACATGGGAGGAATTTGGTTGGTTCTAGTTAAGAACAACATTCCTAAATATTTTATATGCATAGTTAGACATGGTAGGATTGTAATCGAGTGTACATGGGAGGAATTTGGTTGGTTATAGTTAAGAACACACATTCCTAAATAGTTTATATGCATAGTTCTTTTGAAAGTGCCACTTTTATATAATCTTTTTGGAATTTTCATCTAATTCTTCACATAAAACACAATAACTGAGTTGTCATTAGACATAAGAAGTATATTATATGGAATTAAATGGCTACAAATTTTTATTATTATTATGAGTAAACGAAGCTTGAAAATGTCAAAATCCTTTGCTCTTTCTTTGCTCCGTAAAGTAATACGCATTTTCAAGTGTTGATGCTGGGATAAATCCATTATGTTTTATGATGATTTCGTTTGAAGTCAAAAGGCTAAATGGGAAAAATATTTTTATTTGAAATATTAAATGCATTTTGATTTGGTCTATTTTTAAGTCACCTTTGAATTAAAGTCAACCATGGATTTATGTCTACCTTGGATTGAAGTCAAGCTTCTTTAAAAGCTAACTATGGATTGAAGTCAACCTTGGATTGAAGCCAACCATGGATTGAAGTCAAATTTGGATTGAATTCAATCTTGGATTGATTTCACCTATGGATTGAAGTCGACTTTGCTTAAAAGTCACCTATGGATTGAATTTAACCATCAACCATGTTCTCTTATTTATGTCAACCATGCCTAAACAATGGTCGACCATGCTTCAAATTCGTCCTCGATTTAATGTTGACTATGGAGTAAAGTCAACCAATCAGAAACATGGTATAAATAATTGAAGTGTATTATTATTAATTTTTTATGGTTTTATTTATTACCTATTATTTTNATAATTGAAGTTTATTATTATTAATTTTTTATGGTTCTATTTATTACCTATTATTTTCTATTTGGTTTATAATTTTTTTATAATAATAATAATAACAATAATATTAATAATTCACCATTCTTTCCAGGCATGTGGTAGTCAACTAGATAGCCATATTAATTAATAATATCCAGCTTGCAAGGACAAAGTTTACAATTACTTATAGACATACAAGATTTGACCTATTGTAATCTAATCTCATTAAGATTTTATAAGCATTATCATA